>JAOTRH010214773.1:0-41662 GCA_034768845.1 Heliamphora exappendiculata | reverse complement strand
AAGCGTAAGTGTCAAAGAAACGTTTGGTTCATTAAAGAAGAAAACTTTCTCTTATATGGTAATATAGATGTATTATTTGTTTTAGTTAGTTGCAGAGTATGAGAGATTAGGATAATAAGATAAAAATTATCCACCAATGTACCAGAACAGATAACCCGTTTATTATCCTAAATAACCACAGAGTTATTAAAATAAACTAAATATCCATCTTTAGCCAATCCAGAAACGAAAACTAAGTTTCTTCTAATGGCAAGTACATAAAGACATTTTTTCAAAATTAAAATCCGATCTCTATCAAAATTGAGAGTGATATCTCCTACTGTAACTACTGTTACCTTTGAATTATTATCCATATGCAAGTAAATCTCCCAATCACTAAGTTGTCGAATTTCTTGAAACCCTTGTAATGAATTGCAGACATAATTAGTGGTTGCTGTATCTACACACCAGGTACCGATAGATAACACTGCTAAACATGTTTCCATAACCAGTGAACAGAAATTACCCTATTTGTTCTGCCTTCTGAAAAATACTGGACATAGCTTTCTTGAGTGCCGGGTTTGGTTGTAGTGAAAACATCTGCCTTTCAGCTTTTTCACACCAGTCCGTAGCTCACTAACTACCCTAGAAATCGTGTCTCCATATTTCTGAAACTTTTTTTTTTCATGACTTTCGGTTCAGAGGAAGAACTTTTTTCAGAAACAAACACATTTTTTGGTATTGAAGGAATACCATTTGTAGTTAAAACTATATCCAAGTTAGATTTTTAGTCAACAAAATTCAGTTCCGTAAGTTTGTTTTCTTTGAGTATTGAAGCGAGTAGGTTGAAAATCATTTTAATCTTGAGAATCACATAATTAAAAATACTATTAATGATGATGAGCAAATCTTTGAATTCATTTTAATTTGGTTCCCTCTACTATTTTAAAATTAATTCGCTAGCATCCTGGTAACCTAAGAATAGCATGCCACGATGGATGGACGTCTACTATTCATCATAAGACCAGACAAGTTAATTTCTTTTAATTTTACTATCTAGGTAACTGATCATGGCAACTAAAATTAAATAGTTGATATAGTTTCGATCCATTATATAATATCAGTGACTCAGATGGAGATAATACTATTATATACAGCTAAGTATTAACCATCACCTAATCCCAAAATAATCTCTCCGCAATGAACCATTCAGATGAAAAAGTGATCTATACTAGCAATTATCCAAAATTATCCCTAAAGGAGATTTGTACTGGTAATACCGCAATTAATCTGTTCGATGGGAATGAAGGCTTTACTGTCAATATGCAAGGTTTAATTACATCGCCTATAAACTGGTGATGAAAACTGCGGGATTTATCTGTGAATAAATTTTCTCTCCCATTTAAAATTTTAAAATATTTTTTAGGGATATAAAAATTTGTTTAATTAAAATAAATTTATTAATTTCGAAAGTCACACGATCTGAAAGAATCAAACATCTTTCCGTGTACACGATTCCAAATATTCTGATTTATCGAACCATCTTTTCGTGTTTAAATGCGTAAAAAATAAAATTTAATAAATGTACAGTTTTTCCTTTAGCTTTTCAACTAAGGTAGCGATTAAAAGTATTTATTTATTTTATTTTTCGTTTCACATTTTTTAAAATTTAATAACTTATTGGGATAATTACACTTACCTCTCATGAGATTTAAGGTTATTACAAGGACCTTCTATGTGGTCTCTAAAATTACACTAACTTTTCTTGAGATTTAATTTTTAACATTAATTGCACCAAACTGTTAAAATTTTCGTTGAAATTTAACGAAAACCGCCCCTCCCACCCCAAAACTACCATTTCCACCCTAAAACCACATTTCAAATCACATTTTCCTCCCAAAATCACTCTTCTCACCCCAAAACCATCCTTATGTTGAAATTTGGGGTGGAAAGGGTGATTTTGGGGAGAAAAAGGTGGTTTGAATGGTTGTTTTAGGGTGGGAGGGGCGATTTTTATTAAATTTTAATGAAAATTTTAACAGTTATGTGCAATTGATGTTAAGAATTAAATTTCAAGGAAAGTTAGTGTAATTTCAGAGATCACAAGGGAGGTCTCTGTAATAAGTTTAAACCGCAGATGAGGTAAGTGTAATTATTCATAACTTATTTTAATTAAATATTTATTTATTTATTTATTTCAAAATACAGAATTAATACCCGCATTTTTTCAAGATATCAGATTTTAAAAAAATCATCTTTAAACGTAATATTTTGTAAAAAAATAAAATATCTAAATTTTTTTTATTTTATTAAAATTAATTAATTAAAAAAAATTTATTTTATTTTTTATTACAAAATATTTTAATTAAAACTAAATATTCGAATTAATTAAAGTAACATGATAAATAAAACTAATATATATCATCCACGCAGTTAATAAAAAATTAAATATAAGATATTATAAAAATAAATTTTCAATTTTATAATTGAATCAAAACTCTAAAAAATTTCAATCTCCTGTTTAAAAGAAGGAGTTTGAAAATGCTTCTAATTTGGATAAACACAGCTTGTGTTTGATTGCCGAAACACTGCTGGGAATTGCTTCTTTGAAAAAAAAAACTGCTGCCAAAACAGCCTGGAAAGAAAGCACTGCCGCCTTAAGGCAGCGTTTGGTAGGAAACTGCTGTATGCGAAATAGCCTTATTGGAAAATACTAGCGCCGGTTGTTTGCTTGGAAAACGTTGTTGATGTTTGGGAAAACCATCGAAGCCTGCTGATTGGAAAACTGCTGCGCCACTTACGTTTGGCTCGAAAAATCGCGCCTGTTGGCTTAGAAACCAGCGCCGTTTGTTTAGTGGAATACTGTAGCAGTGTTCTGCGTTGCTTGGAAAACCACTGTTTAGAATCCGGCACTGCTTATGAAACTGCCGGCTGTTTTGGTGTTGCTGCTGGATTGCGCCGCTGCTTTTTGGTTGGAAATCCGGCGCTGCTTTTTCGTTGGCAATCGTAACAAAGATCAACCAATTGTTTGTTAGTTGCTGTTTAGAAATCACTGCTGTGCTTGCTTGGAAGAAAACCCTATGAAGCGGCCTGGAATTTTCGCTTGCTTAAGGCAGCGTTTGGCAAAATGGCGGCTTCATTTGGTTGCCGCGGTGGCTGTTGGCTTTTGGCTGCTGCGGTTTTGCCTTTTTTTTTTATTATCTACCAAAAAATTTTGGAGAGAAAAAAATTTGCAAAGTAATAAAAAAAATTATTCGCGGCTAAAACCGTTGGTTGCCGCCGCCTTCGTTCTTCTATACATGTTATTATTTTTTTTAATAAATTAGAAAAAAAATAAAAAACATAAAAAAATACATCGAAACTTATGTCCAGTAGATTCACATTCGATCTAAAAAAATTAATCTATAACGGTCAACCCCCGTGAAAAAAAAATAATTATCATCCACGCATTCAATTTAACATGAAAATAAATGATGATCATAAAATCGGGATTAAAACGCCTACAAAACAAAGTTAGCAATAGTTCTAAAACTACCCAGCCCTGATAACCGTAAATAAAAAATAAAACGGTTTTGATACTGATTGTTGGAGGCAAAACTGCCAAGATCATTGTTTTTGCAAATGGTTCTTAGTAAAAGATTAACTATACGGGAAACGCCGAAACGAGCTCTAGATAAAAAATTTTGACGTCGAATGATCAAAAATAAAACCTGTGCAACCAAAGTTAATTTAGAAGAATATCTTTTGTCGATCGATTCTTCAATTACGATTTGATTCCGAGTTGAAACTCCTATCAGATCTTCTACTGTATTCCCTTATGCGATTCTCGAACATAGTGTGAGTTACGGACTATTGAGAATTCGTACCGGCAAAACCCAAATATATTTAGTCTTAAAAGACAAATTATGATATATCTATGTAAAACTGGTTCAGCCTACTTGCATATATATAGGGCTACAGCAAGGACCTAGGGAGTAATTATGAGTAAGACTTCTAGTGGAACACAGACACCTACCAGCAGTTTCTGTAATTATGGAAAGACGCAGCGGTTTCTGCAATTTTCATAAAAAAACTGAATTACAGTTCATATCACCAAAAAACTATAATTGCACTCTGA
Organism: Heliamphora exappendiculata; assembly: GCA_034768845.1. Lineage (NCBI taxonomy): Eukaryota > Viridiplantae > Streptophyta > Magnoliopsida > Ericales > Sarraceniaceae > Heliamphora > Heliamphora exappendiculata. The sequence goes on along the minus strand of JAOTRH010214773.1, from coordinate 37,566 downwards.
CCCATAATTTCAAGACCTTCTTGCATTGAGCTCCTATTATTAAATGCTTACCATTTCTCCCAACGTTAAGATTCTCAATACCCGCTAATTAAATTTAATTACTGACAATTTAATTTAATCGACGTCTTGATATTCCTTAAGTCATTCTGCTTAACTTATTTGACCGCCGAATAATAAAATCCACCTGCAGGGTTTGGCCTAGTCAAAACTTATAAGTTTCCTTAAGGGGATATCTTCAATCCCAACCTTTCGGGACGTGGATTCTGTCAATAATTAATATTTGCCATATAAATAATACCGCTATCCAACTCACCGGGAATATAGATCCATAAAAGATCGCATGCTCTAATGAATCAAAACAACGAATATTAAATATACGCAAATCAATAATTATTTTAGGATTAAGAGGATAAGCATTATTCATAATAACCTTGAGGTGCGAATTAATTTATATAGTCAGTATAAAATTAATTACCCCAAATGTCCAGTTCATTACACACAAAGTGTACTGGCACAAAGAGTCGGAACAATAGACGATGCTATTATCTGTTCCTTGTAACTAAGATAGACCTACTAAAACTCTGTGCCACAATCATACAAATGGTATGTCTATTTCCATCTAAACTGTGAACATAAAACTTATATTTTGCAAGAATCTAAAATTTGATATTCTATGTGTAAGTCGTACTCTACACACCAGATTAAATGCTATACAGAATATTGGACATCCATGCATCACAAAGAAATGATACACATACATTGCTCATAAAGATTATCATAAAATAAAAAATTAATTTTATTAAAATAAAATTAAATACTAAAAACACGATTTTCAGTATACCAACTCTAACACGCTGTCCTTGCCTCAGCCTCCGCCTCAACCTCCGCCTCAAGCCGCCATTGTCCTTGCCTTCGCCTCAAGACGTCGCCATCGCCGCCTGTGCCTCAAGCCACCACCATCGTCACCTACACCTCAAGCCGCCGTCGTCGCTCCCTGCGTTTTAAGCCACCGCCGTCGTGTCCGTTGCCTTTTGTCTCTTCATGCTGGATATGCCCCTATTCCCTGATTCTGTCTTCTGTCCAGTGAAATTGGTTTTTTAGTCTATGAAAAATGTCTACTTTTGATTTTCAGGAGCTGGCAATTTGTTGAATGCATTATTAGATCCAACTTTGATTTTTCTCTTGCGTTTTGGCATTAACGGTGCTGCAATTGCTACGGTGATTTCTAAGTACGTCAACTATGTGGTAAAAGTGGTTCATATATTTTATTATCCTAGAAAACCGTTGACTTCAATCGCATTATTCTCAGGTTTCTCATGGTTCTGTAACTTGAGTGCAGCTTGAGTTTCTTGATATGGCTCTGTTGTTGAGCTGTTGCCACTGCTTGTTCTTGTGCTGTTGTTACTGCTTTTGAGCTGCTACTGCATGCTTGAGTTGCTGTTGGTACTTGAGCTGATACAACTAGCTTATCCTTGTGTGGGCGTTTTCCCCCATTTATAATCAGAATGAGCTCTTATTTGCTGAAATCGAACTAATGCAAAAGAGGGTAACTATTTCTTCTCTTATATTCATGTTCCTTTTAACTATTTTTGCTTGCCTTCTTGAATGGGATATCTAGTAATAGTGTTTACAATACCCAAGTGGTATTGTTCTTCAACAACCACTATAAATACTTTTTTTTTTATCGGCGAAAAATATTTTTTTAAGAAGTATAAATTATGGATACATAATTATTAACAGTAATTGTTTAATTCTTGGAGATAAAAATCTAATTCTTATATTATTATGTGATGTCTCAATAATACTTTATCGGTATCTATCTAATTTTTGTCCGTCGAACCGTGACTTTAATCTCTTCCCTTTCAGCGACGAATTATGTTCTTGACCTTTTAGAAGTCAAATCACTCGCTGAGTAGACTATAATTTTGGAGAATGAATTTTTGTGTCCATTAGCCACTTCGATCTTTAATTTCGTACAAATAAATAAATAAACAAAAAGGATTAGGATTTGTTTCAAAGAAATCCTAATCTTTAAACTTCTTATATTTTGTCTGTTTCTTAAGTTGGGTTCTCATCAACTGATTATGTTTTGGGTTGTGATGGCATATGATTGGTTAAGGAGTGGGTACCAGTGTCATTAAGATGTATTCTTTCTACAATATTAATACTACTAATCCCATCTGCGAGCCTTTTTGGGAAAGATTGGGAAGGAAAAATGCACCGAATATCCATTGTTTTAGAAAAATATTTTTTTTTATTTAAAATAAAAAATCCAAAATATCCGAACGCATTTTTAAAACAAAATGAGGTGGCCACTTGGTTTTTGAAAAAAATAAAGAAAAACAAAAGAAGGATGCGAGTCTTTTAAAAAGCATAACCAGAAAAAAATAAGGTTTGGAGGCTAAGGTATGAGAAGGGAAGGTGTTAGGCACTCTTCTCGCCCAACCGTGAGGTTGACCTTTACTTTGTCAATATTGGTTTTAATTATAAACTCTTTTAAATGTAACATATACAGAACATGAGGTTGAAGAGAGTTTAAACAAAAGCATACAGCAAGGCAAAACCTAACTCCGCTTCTTCGGGTCATGCAATTTGGTTATTATTGCTAGATATGTCACACATATAGTTTGCGCAAAGCAAAGCGAAAAACATGCAGGGGAGTAGTAAAAGAAAAAAATAGAGACCTAAGGGACATGCAACGAAGTTTCAGTTTCTAACATGCTATAAACAAGCAATTCAGAACAAAACAAAAGAGATTAAAACATTGTTTCAAGTTACTGGATATACATAAAACACATGGCTATAGCAAGATATGTCACGGCCGTGACATAAAAGGTCACTTAGCTGGCGACCGTGAACAATATAGGGTTATCATGACAAACATGATAAATAAACCATACGGCCGTGACAAAACAAAGTCGCGGCTATAGCTTTTAGAGTTCTAAAAGGGTATGGATGTGAAACAAGGACCAAAAAGAGGCCTAAACATGTAGGATAAGTAGGATGGAGGTCATGACCTATGAATCTTAGACAAAGTCCACCATCCTTCATTCTCTGTACAAATAATAACTCTAAAGAGAGCATACATGATATCAAAAATGAGTAATAGAGCACAATAAACACACTTCTCATGTAATAGTCTCACAAAATCTTATGGCCATAGCCAAACTAATGTGACGACCGTGAAAATCATAGAAACAAAACTGATGATCTTTGTAGCCCTACAGCGGCCTAAACTATTGGACTCACAAAACAAACGGCCGTGACATTGAGAGGTCACGACCGCGTGTTATAGGTCAACAGAATGCATAACAAATGAAGGCACAAAATACAAAGACCATAACCCACCTATTTTGAGTTAGATCCACTGTTTATCAGTCACTAAAAGAACAAGCCAAGTTGCAGAAGGGAAGATACAAAATAGAAATGTACAAAGGAAAATGGAGTCATGGATAAACAACAGAAGGTTTTGAAAGCATTTTTTTACATCTTCAGCCTAAAAGAAATGTCGCGGCTTGGGCAAATAAACCGCATGGCCATACCTTATATAGGTTTGAAAATGGCAGCTCGGTATAGAAACCTCACAACCAGTACTATTTTTCATCAAAAAGATGGCGGTTAGAATAAACTCCTCACAGCTGTTATTATTGGTTTAAGAAATCACACGACCATGTCATTTAAAGGTCACGGCCATGAGATTATGTGAACCTCAGAGAACTTCAAATGTGCTCAGTGTGCTTATGAATTCCAAAACAAAACGAAAACAGTAATGAATATAGAAACAGAAAGTTACGAGAACATTATTAGTAAGGAGAAAAACTAGAATAAATAATACTTGTATTTAAAAGGATGCTAAATAATCAATAAAACGAAAAAAATCTCACCTACGACACCCTCGGAGGAAGGAAATGAGGGTTTAGAGAAAAGTCATAGTTCCTATGGTTACTTCGTGTGTATATCCATTTCAAATAGCCCTTCAGGATGAAGATGGGATGCCTCTGATCCAATACGAGCGCTAAATACTGCTCCAAGGCAAGCAAGAACACAAAAATGGCTTGGGAAGTATAGGATATTGGGTAAGAATGAATTTTGGCAGAGTAATGGTGTTCTGGAATTGCTCTCTCCTTCTTTGGCTTGGAAATAGCTCATATTTATAGGCAAAACGGGTAAGGCAGACCCCCTCTAGGATCTTGCCACTTGTCCCAAAAGTGCTAATAGTAACAGCCGTTACCTTTTTACTTTTTAACAGTTCAGGCCGTAACCTTTATGCATTTTACAGGACAAGCCGCTACCTTTATGGTAGCCAAATGTTGCGGTTAGAATCAAAATGTCATGACTGTTACATGAAACGTAGCGGCCAAGATCAAAATGTGGTGGTGAGAATCAAATTAAAGCGGCTATTAGAAATGAAGGTCGCGTCTTGGGTTGTTTGATGGTTTTTTTTTGTGTTTTCTCTTGCTTAGGAGGATCTCTGAGCTTGTTTCTCATTCTTTCGTCATCAGGGCGCATTTGAGGTGGGTCCCTAAGATTCGGCTTGATCAGATTGGGGTGTCTACAGTTGCCCCTCTTTGATAGAGCTTGTTGCAACTCGTGGTGCAAGTGAATGTCAAAGCTCCAAAGACGAACTCATCGAACAAGCGGCCAATCTTAGGCACAAAAAAACAAGCAAAAAAATGTGGTCGAGCCTGAATATCCATCAAGCTTCCTACGTACCACTATTTGTAAGGTATCAGACCGGTCGTAGTTCACGGGGCAATGCATACGATGCAAACATGATACGATGCGATCAGGCACAAATGTGAACGTGTAAACAGATTAAGAGTCGTGACAAGGACTGAAGAATGAAAAGGACAACTTTTAGGTCGTGCAAGAACCAATGAGCCAGTTTAAGGTCATGAAGAGGACTGGGAAGGTTAGGGACAGTTTTAGGCTGTGTTAGGGACCGATGAGTTAGTTTAAGGTCATGAGGAGGACCAGAGGTCCTAGGGACAATTTTAGGTCATGTCAGGGACCGGTGAGTCAGTTTAAGGTCATGAGAAAGATCGGAGGTGCTAAGAATAGTTTTAGGTCATGTCGGGGACTGGCTTAAGCTAAAAAAAAGGGGGAGTGGGCATTCATTCAAAAAGGAAGAGGGGCTAAAAAGGGTTTTGAAATGTTCACAGCCCAAATGGGATAACTCGAAGACGTTCAAAAGGTAAAGGGGCATATAAACATGGCGGCTGTTGCTTTTAAAAGGTAGCGACCTGTACTGTGTTGCCCTAGATAAGTGGAAGCCTGTATATCGATGTCACAGCCGGTTGTAACACTTGAAGAAACTAGGTGGCCTGGACAATTAAATATTGCAGCCTAGGTCAAGTATTAACGATCGTTAGTTTTAAAGATTTGGACCTCACGGCCATGAAGTCGATGACAGAACATAAGTTCTGAGACAGGTTCGAAATTCTTCATTCACGTGAACAATCAAATGGCTCTCTAATCTCTCATTTGACTTTCTCTCTCTCTTGGCTCTTACTCTTATTCTCTCTCTCATCTCCCTCTCTCGACTCTTGCTCTCTCTCTCTCTCTATCTCTCTCATTCTCTCTCTTTACTTTTGGAACCAAAGATGTTTCTCCTCTCTCTTCTTTCAATCGTGTTTTCGATTCTCATGGGTGGTTACAGCTTTAAATTTGTCAGGGAGGAGGGTGGTGGCGCTGGTGTTGGCAGTGATGGGGGCATTGGAGGTGATGACAGTGGCCAAGAAGTCGTGGTTGAGGAGGAGGTGCTAGCGGGGGTGCCAGGGATGCCGAGGGTTTTTGACCCCGCGACGTATCACGCAGTACCTCACTGACTATGGAGGCCGACCATGAAGCGGCTTGTCATACCCGACGTAGTGGAGGAGCGAGAGGTCCCCCTTCGGCATCTTTCCGATCACCTTTCTTCGAGGTAAGCTAAAGTTTTTCGTGTTTGATCATGTCGTATGATATTGTATGCACTTGAATTTTTCTTAAAACTGAGCTTGAATTGATTTCTGCTTGAATATTGGCATTTGAATTCAGATGGATTGGCATTTGGGATTAAACTGAAGTTTTGAGTTTGACCGAAAACGTGGACTTAACTAGGTTTAGACCCTTAACTAGGATGGATGGATCCTTGCTTCGAACTACGGGACTCTTGAACTTGGACAAAGTAAGCCTTTTAAATCGAATATATGAACTAACTCGATTAAAACGACTTTAAACTAGCAGAAAAAAAGAGTTGCAGGGTGTGTTAGGTTTGGGCTTGATTTTTGGATTTTGGGTTAGATAATGGTGGATTGAGTCGAGTCTAGGTGAATGTTGGAAAGGTTTTTAAATTTAGGTTAATCTATGGACAAACCCATTTAAGAAAACAAGCTTAGATTTGTAAAATGATTTTGGGGTGGATTTAAATTTTGTAAAATGGTTGTTCATTTGAATTTTGCATTGGGGTGGGTTAAGATTATCCCGTTGTTGATGAAAGGGTATTGATTGGATTGAGTTTTCTTTGAAGTGAGAGCATGATTTTTAAACTTGACTTAGTGTATTTTTGGACTTGACTTATTGTGGGGGTTCTGTTTTTGTATCCTATCATTGCTCGTTTGTTATAAATTTCGTTTGTTGCTTTGTTTTGTTTATTTGGTCTCTCGTCTACTAATTTTGTTGATTCATTTCAGGCAATCGAACGTATTTGAGGTTTTAGTGGTTCTTCTGATGGTTTGGAGTGGTACATTGCCCTGCCTCCACACTGTCGAGAGATCGTTGATAGAGCCGACTTCGAGGGATTTGTGAGGGTGCTAGAGGAGACCAACAATGACAAATTCACCTTTATGGTGCATTTGGAGAGATGGTGGGACACCACCAATACTTTCCATCTCCCAACGTTTGAGGTAACTCTCACCCCTCTTTTCTTTGCTCTTATTACCGGGATACGGGTCAGTGGCGATCCCATGCCATATGATCCAGACATCTGTGAGAGTTTTACTGCACTTTTGCACTTTCTCGGCCACGTGCCCCTGTCCATCGACAAGGGGAGCATCTGATATACGTGGCTAAGGAGGACTTTTCGCCACTTTATCTGTTCTAAGCCCCATCACTACGAGTGGGTAACTTGTGCATTCCTCATCTACATGTTTAGGATAACCTTATTCCCGAACTTAGAGAACATGGTGCACTTGCATTACCTGGCTGCTATGCTAGCAGTTGATGAGATCGGCCATTTTGACTGGGGTGGTGCTACACTGGCCACCCTATATGGATATATGAGCGCTGCCACGATGACTTCTGACTTGAGCGTCGGTGGCTACTGGCGTATCTGGGAGGTACAACCATTTTCTCTGTTTCTGCCTTCTTTTCCTCTATTCCATATCTACATACCTAAATTAACTGTACTGATCCTTCTTCTTAATCTTTGTAGTTGTGGGTATAAGAGTTCTTGGGCATGCGTCAGCCATTGAACTCCTGTGATGATCCTTTGGTGATCCCTAGAGCAGCCAGGCGGGCCAGGCACTTCCTAGGTTCAAAGCCTGGAGGGAAAGACATTGTGATGACGGGCATTTCTTGGACACTCTCACTTCTGATCGGGTTCGTCACCATATCCCTACTTGTCTCTTCCTTTAAGTTCTTTTTCTATGTAAATCCTGCTCACTAACATGTTTCTCCATCTTTCAGGTCTGCTGGGATATTTGGGTAGGCATAGAGGAGCGGGCAGGGGTTGACCTATTACGGAGCTGTGAGGTTACCCGGACCCGCGTCTTACTTGAGGGACCATTTTGCTGCGAGTGGTACCTCGGTGAGCGTGTTGTTCGGCAGTCCTTGGGGTACAACCACTTTCGTATCCCGAGGGCTCCTTCGGTTGGGATGAGCCAAACCGAGTCCCTTCGTACTGCGCAGATCATTCGTGCCATGGTGGGAGTTGATGCCACGTCACTGATTGAGGATGCAGGCCACAATTATGCGCCTTTTCTAGAAAGAGACTGATACTGCCATGGGACCCAGAGCTATTCAACGAGCCCCTCCTTTTACTACTCCTCGTCCCATCCATCCCGAACTTTAATGGACAGTGGACATCATTGTAGATGGGTATCTTCACCGTATTCAGATTCTCGCGCTGGCTTCTCAGGAGATACTTCTTCCTCCTAGCGTAGAGCAAGTGTGTTCCTTTCTTTTCCTTGTTGCTTTCTACTCTTCTTTGCATGATACTTTCCTTTCTTTGTAATGATCCCGATACTGATTTTGTTATTTAGTTGTTCTGATATGACTATTTCTTTTTGATAGATGCCTCGGGCGTGGTGCGATGAGTCCCTCCGCTTGATCTCAGGATTGAGGGTTCTGGTTTACTGCTGGGATGCGGCCTTTCGTGCCCGGGGTAAGGAGCCTCCTGCCCCTCGTGGTGGCCCAGCTGTGGTACATCTTTATTCTGCTTGTCTCTTTTACTTTTATTCTTCTGTTTATGCATATCTGACAAATGTCTTTTCCTCTTTTCAGCGTGGCCAAGGTGGTGGTCCGAGGACTCAGGGCGGCCATACTGCACCTGCGGTTCTAGCTGCACGTTCAGGATAGACCTTCGCATATACTTCTACTGCTGGCACTTCTTGTAGAACTCGGACTTCCAGTGCAGTTCGAAGGGGCACGGAGGAGGAGATTGGCTCGACAGGGTCATCTTTCGGGGAGTTTTCTCAGGGCGGTTATGTGGCTCAAAGAAAGAGGACTCGGTGGGAGTGACTTACTTTCTGATGACTTTTATTTTTTCTCTCTTCATACACGGAGGCTTGCATGCCTATTCTTGCTTGGGCCTGTGTGCCCGTTTGATACATTCCCATATTCTATTATGATACATTACTGGTTCTGATTCACTGCCTTGACATAGTGATACACTGCTTCGACACACATGCGCAGACACACCGTTCCCTCCATACTGATACACTGCTTTTACACACATGCATAGTTATCATTGTTAGTTCTAGGCAACCCAAGAGAGAGGGTGAATTGGGTCTTTAAAAAATAAATAACAATATTAAAACTTTTTCGAAAACCTTTTAATAAAATAAACAAATATAGCAATTTAATCAAAGATTAAAGCAATGCAAATATTAAAGAGATTAGGGATAAAGAGATTGAACCGGACACCAAAGATTTATAGTGGTTCAGCTTCTTCCAAGCGTACGTCCACTCCTCAAGTTCTCCATTGAGTATTTTCACTATCTAGAATGCTTCACGGGCGCATTCTAAGCCTTTATAACTTCAAGACTTTGCTTGAGTAAACTGAATATTTACGGGCACATTCACAAGCCTAAAATAGCTTCAAGAAGATCTTATGAAAATAAGTTTCTATTTTCTTCTAATCTCTATTGAACTCTTCTTTGATGAGATTTACTCACTCACTTAAAAGATACAGGGTGACTCACCATTGATTACAATAAATGAAGTGTATAAATGAGAAACATTCACTCTCTTTACAGAAATGATTTAAAATAAATTAGAAGGTAAAGAGTGATGAGGAACAAGAGCTGGAGATTCAGCAAGAAATGAGGGCTAGAGAATTTTGAGTTTGATTCAAGCAATAGAACAGTAAATGTATGTCTCCAGTTGGAGTAAATGCTGAAAAGTTACTCCTTATATAAGATCTTGTGTATTCATGATCGTTGGAGGTAAGTGGGAGTAATAAATGTCAAAAATTCAACCGTTGAGATCTACCGCGAATTTGAATTTCCATCGCCGGTGTCGACACAACTATCTTTGGTGTCGACACAAAATGTCTAGGGCAGGATCCCTTAAGTGGCTAGGTCAACACAAATTTTCTGAGGGGTCAACACAATTTTTGTACTCTACCTTACGAACATCATGGTGTCGACACATTTGAATCTGGTGTCAACTCGTTTGAAACTTCAGCAACCGAAAGAGGCACTTTGTGTCGACTCATGTCTTCTTTGGTGTCGACATTAATTTCTGTAGGATGCCTCGGTACTTTTGTGTTGACTCATCTTCAGTTGGTGTTGACTCAAATGCAATTCAGGATTCGGGAGGAGACACTTTGTGTCGACTCATGTCTTTTTTGGTGTCGACACTAAATTCTGCAGAAAGTCTCGGTATATTTGTGTCGACACTTGAGGTCTCTGGTGTCGACACCACAAATTCTTCAGGCAACCTCGGGACTTTTGTGTTGACACAATTTTCATTTGTGTCAACCCAAAATTTTAGATACCAAAAGTGTGAAACACTTTTGTGTCGACACAAGTTATATTTGTGTCGACTCATTTTGAGTTCTGAGAGCTACGGCTCTTTTGTGTTGGCACAAAACTTGTTTGTGTCGATACTAACTTTGATATCTGAAAAATAACTTCATAAAATTGTTAGGGTGTCAAACTATTTGTTCAAAGGGATTGACACACTTGATGTGATTCAAGTATACTTTGTCTTAAAAGTGTTTGACTTATTTTTCAATTAATTTTAACACAAAATATTCTCATGCAAGAATACTTAAGTGTTTTAATCCTTTCGAGAGATAAGCCATTTATTTTAGCTAAGGTGTCAAATAATTTGTTCTAAATGTGTAAACACTTTTATTTTAAAAATATAAAGATATTATCCTTTTAAAGCCGTTTATTTTTAGAAAATAAATTATCAAAATTATCAAAATCAAAATAAAAAACCTATGGGTTAACAGCCATGGATGGGGCCTTATGCCTTATGATTATTCTTTCAGCCTGCGTGCTGTGACGTACATTTTACATTACTTTTGCTTTTGATGGGTTAGGCCTTCGTGATGTTTGAACCTCTTATGATATGAAAACTTTTCTCAAATGTTCAACTTTTACTTATGCATGACATTGTTTTATAAGTTGTGAACTTTGTCACATGAACTGTTTTTCCTTGTTGTGAGTTGCTTATACGTTGCTGAGACGTTTTGGGGTATGTTGGGAAAATAAGGAGGGGCTGCCAAAATTTGCTACATAAAAACATGGCGGCCGTGAGGAACAAACTCACGGCTGCGCCTTTTGAAACTGGTGGCCTGAACTTATGTGAAAAATAATTCATGGCTTCGATTTTTATTGTCACTCATGCGAAGTTTAGGAGAAATAATGTGACGGCTGTGGGAAAAGAAAGAGGCGGTCGTGAGAAACAAGGTAATGGCCGTGAGTAACTTTTTTGGCATGAAACTTCAGGCAAATTCTGAGTTTTCCTCCTTTTCAACTCTATAAAAGAGTCACACTGCTTCAGACCCTACTGTTCTATATACTTGGCATTTTTCGTGCATTCTTCATGGCCCACTCCTATAACAACTCCTTGTTGGCTTGGATGGGCGACTTTTCTCTGGTCAAGCGCAGGAACTTCCTTAACTTTAGCCTAGATGTGCTAATCTCCTTGCGAAGTATGAGGGTTGATTGGCATCTACTTCGAGGGACTGCCTAACTATGGGATTTCGAAGTGCACGCCTTTCGCTTCGACATTAAAGAGTTATGTCTGACCGTAAAGGATTTCTCAGCCATCCTTGAAATCTCGGGTTGCAATGAAGTGATAGTCCCTGCTTCTTTCTCGAGTGCTAGAGGCAGGTTGTTGTAGCTTTGTGGTTTTTCCCGTCGTGAGGCTACTTTGATTACTCATGGTGGATGCCTCAATGTGGCTCGGATCATAGACCGCTTTGGGCCGCAGGGGCCCTTTGGCGACTTTCCTTTTCAGCTTTAGGGTAGGTACGCTATGTGCATTTTTCTTTTGGCTCGTTTCCTCCTAGGACCTTCAGATGGGCATGCTAGCTCTTCTTTGGTGGATATAGCCTATCAAATTCATGAGGGTCGGGACCCTGTCCCGTTGATTTTGGCTGAGATGCTTCTAAGGCTTGATAGAATCTATGCTGGGGGTGCTCCTTATTTTGCTGGTAGTGCACTCTTCCTATAGGTATTCTCTTATCTCTCCTTTTTTCTGTATTCTTTCGGATTTTTTCACTCAGCTCTTCTTTTTTTGTATTCTCTCAAATTTTTCCTCTTTGCTCTCCTTTTTTTGTATACTCTCGAATTTTTTTACTTAGCTTTCTTTTTTTGTATTCTCTCGGATTTTTCTGTATTCTCTCACAATTTTTCACTCAAGTCTCCTTTTTCTATATTCTCTCGAATTTTTTCACTCAGCTCTCCTTTTTCTTTGTCTCTCAAGTTCGGTTGATGGAGAAGATGAATCTGCTGGAGAAACCTGTATCTAATACTTACAGCATTAAGTCCTTTATTCGCCGTCAAGTTTATCGACTTTATTCTACTGAAACTGATTGGAAGGACTATCTGAGTTCTTCAACTGGGGAGGACATCTCTTGGTTTGCCCCTGGCTGAAGATATCTTCTATGACTGTTTTCACTGTCGGTCACTCAGGGGTCTTGTTGGTTGGTTTGAAGCTGGCCACCTTTTATCATCCTTATCGCATTCTTCGCTAGTTTGGGCGTACCCAAATTTGTCTCGAGACTTCTATGAGCCATCTGTACAGTCATCCTCACCGGGCCCCCTTTTTGGGTCAGTATCAGAGGCTTGGTCTTCTTGACTGAGGATACCAGTTGGTACGGACTTCGATAGCAGGTTTTCTGAGGTTTATAAGGCTTGGCTACAAACAGAGATAGAGCGCGAGGCAGGCCAAGGAGGAGATGCAAAAAGGAGGTCTTGACTTCTTTTACTATGTCTCAATATTTATGTTTGCTTTACTTTGTAGCTTTTTAGAATGAGAACTTGCGGGCCTCTCTTATATCTTTTTGAAATCTGTATCGGTGAAATTATTAATGAAAATTTCTCCACTTTTGGTTTGCGATGGTTCCCCCTCTTTTTTAAAAAAAAATTTATTCTTACAACATAATCACTTTATTAGAGAAATTTAAATAAGCTTTTGCATTGATCGACTACTCGAAACATAGTTACAAAGAGAGAATTCTGAACAAAAGTTTGGGCTAAACTTCTGATAGAAGCTGCCTACGTATCCCGAAGAAGGGAATCAGGCTATAACGTAGTTTAAGGCGTGGGTAACACTGGGGTATTGAGGCTCTCCTTTTGCGGGCTTTTCTCTCAGTGGTAGAATTTCTTAAGTTGGTCTGAATTGATAGGTGTAGAGAAAACATTCCCGTCTACGTCCATTAGAATTGCAGCACCTCCTAACATGAAGGTTTTGATAAGATAGGGTCTAGCCCAATTGGGTTTGAACTTGCCCCTAGGGTCGAAAATCGGAGCTCTGATCTTTTTGAGGACTAAATCACATTCGTTCAAGTTTCGAAACTTAACCTTCTTCTTGAACGCTCGAGCTATTCTCTTCTGATACCCCTGAATATGAAACAGTGCTTGAAATCTTCCTTCGTCAAACAAGTGTAATTCTTCAAATCTGTTCCTTTCCTATTCTGTTTCAGGAATTCCACTCTCGGCCATTATTCTTAGAGACGGGATCTTCAATTCTATTGGTAGAACTACTTCCATTTTGGAGACCAAAGCATAGGGCAAATGGTAGCTTTTCTAGCCAATCTCTACTTCCCTCTATCGTTTTTTGAAGGATCTTCTTTACATTCTTATTTGCGGCTTCCACAGCCCCATTAGTTTGTGGTCTATATGGTGAGGATTTGTGACTAACAATCCGATATTCCTCTAATAGATCCAAAACTTCTTCTTGAAAGTGGGAACCATTATCTCATATGGGACTTTGTACCGGGGACTCTGTACCGACAGATGAGATTTTTTTGATGAACCTGGCTACTTAGAAGGCTTTCAAGATTGAGGAAGAGACAGCTTCATCCCACTTCATGAAATAATCAATTGCCACGAGAATAAACTCGTGCCCATTTAACGCCTTGGGTGTAACCTTCCCTATGACATCGATTTTCCAAATCGAGAACGACCATGGCAAGGTCATGTTATACAGCTGAGATGGCAGTACATGCATGAGGTTTGTGTGGATTTGGCATTTTTTGGCATCTCTAGACAAACTGATGGCAGTTTGCTTCTATGGTCATCCAGAAATATCCTTGGCGTAGGATCTTTTTTACAAGCATCATCCCGCTTATGTAAGGTTCGCAAAGTCCTTTATGAATTTCTGTCATTACCTCGTGCCCTTCTTTTGTGTCAATGCAGAGTTTATTAACTCCCAGATATCATCTCTTGTACAGTTTCCCCCCACAGATTATGAACTGTGCAGCGAGTCTCCTAATAGCTCTCTGGTCCTTCTTACTGGCTTAGCTTAGATATTCTCTCTTCTCGATGAATTTCTAGATGTCGTGATACCATGGTAACCTATCAGTGGTTTCTTGGGTCATAGCGATGTTGTTGATTGCAGGTAAATCCTTATGTTGAATATCTAAGGACCTCATTCTTATCCCAGGCGGTTTATCAATCATTGATGCTAGAGTAGTTTGGGCATCGACGAATTTGTTTTGCAATCTTGGCACATGAATGAATATTACGCTTTCAAAGTAGGGGATCATTAGCTCGAGTTCTCGATGATACTGAACTAGCTTTTCTTCTTTGACTTTTCACTCTCCCTTTGCCTAGGACATGACCAGAGCCGAGTCTCCTAAGACCTCCGACTTCCTTACCCCTAGTTCTTTGGCGGCTTCTAATCCAGCTAAGCAAGCTTCGTACTCTGCCTGATTGTTAGTAACCTCAAAATTCAATCTAAAAGCCAAATGGATACAAGAATCATCGAGGGTAACAAAGAGTATCCCTATTCTATAACCGTATTGGTTTGAGGCCCCATTGAAATAGAGAGTCCATTGATCCTTCTCAATTTTCAGTACGTGCTCATCAGGAAACTTAAATTCAGGCTCTTCTTCTCCGTTGATAGGATTATTAGCTAAGAACTTAGCAACAGCTCTCTCTTTTACTGATTTTCTTGTGACATACTACAAATCAAACTCGGCTAGCATCAGCAGCCATCAGGCCAACTTTTCTGTCAATGCTTGCTTTTCAAAGAGGTATTTGAGCATATCTAACCTTGAGATTAGAATGACACGGTATACTAACATGTAATGGCGTAGCTTCTTAGATACCCAAACTAGCGCCCATCAAGTCTTTTCCAAGGGCATATACCATTGTTTGCAATCGATAATCTTCTTGCTCAAGTAGTAGACAGCTCTTTTTACCTTAGCTTCGTCTTCCTATGCAAGTATACATCTCATTGCTGAATCATTCACTGATAGGTACAGTATCAAAGGATTGCCAGGTTCTGGTGGTGACAAAATTGGAGCATTTTATAGATGCTTCTGTACAGCTTCGAAGGCGTCCCGACGCTGCTGATCCCATTGAAACTTAGTCCCTCTCTTTAAGAGTCAGAATAAGGATTCACAGGTAGTGGTTAGCTTGGCGATGAATCGACTGATAAACTGAACCTTTCCCAAGAAGCTCCTTATGCCCTTCTTGGTCTTTGGGGAGGCATTTCGAGTATGGCCTTGATCTTTGAAGGGTTTACCTCTATACCTCGTTGTCTGATCATGAATCTGAGCATCTTACCTGTAGTGACTCCAAAGGCACACTTTTGAGGATTCAAACACATTTTTTATTTTTTGATCCGCTCAAAGAATTTTGTTAGTGCAACAACGTGTCCCTCTCGGGTTTTGGATTTCACAATCATATCATCCACATATACTTCCATCTCTTTGTGTATCATGTCGTGCAACAATGTTGTTGCAGTCCTTTGGAAGGTTGCTCTTATGTTTTTCAATCCAAATGGCATGACTTTATAACAATAGGTACCCCAAGGTGTTACGAAGGTAGTCTTCTCTCGGTCTACTGGAGCCATCAGAATCTGGTTATACCCCGAGAAGCCATATATGAAGGAAAAGAGCGCGTTCTTAGTGGTGTTGTCTACCATAACATCTATATGGGGGAGAGGGAAGTCATCTTTGGGACTAGCCTTGTTGAGGTCTCTGAAGTCGACACATATCCGGATCTTCCCTTCTTTCGTCAATACGGGGACAATATTAGCAGCCCACTTCGGATACTTTGCAATCGTGAGAAATTCGACATCTAACTGTCTAGTAACTTCTTTATTGATCTTGAGCACCCAATCTAGCCTAATTCTCGTTAGCTTTTGCTTGACAGGTTTGGCATCAGGATACAAGGAAATTTAGTGCTATATAATGTCAGGATCTATGCCAAGCATATCTTCGTAGGACCACGCAAAAATATCTTTAAATTCTTTTAATAAAAAGATTAGTTATTCATGTTTCTCTAAAGATAGAGTGGAATCAATTTGAACCATTTGTGGGTTATTTTTATTATTAAGATTTATCGAAATTATTTCTTCGATTATAGGTTTGACTCGCATTTCTTCTTCCTTTTCGATTAAGAATTTTAATTCTTAGGGGATATCCTCCTCGAATTTGTTAAAGTTTTTGGAATCAAGAAAAAATATTTGAGACACAGCAAAGCAAGTAAAGTCTGATTTCATTTCATCAATTTCAAAAGAGGTTACATCCTGAGACTCAAGATAGAAAGGGCTCGGGATGCCAATAAATGCATTCCCGACAGAGTTAATGCTATCCAACTCGGTAAAGACAGATTTAATAGACCCCAATCCATTCGTTACGTCATGCATAATAAAAGACTCAAAGGACTGACTCTTTTTCATTTTAGTTGCATCCATGATAAGCGAAGTGTGATCCGTAGGCGCTTCAGCTTCCATCATCAGCACGTTCTTGTCTTTGTCATCATTGCCTATACGCACCTGGGCCATCTCTTCATTGAAAAAATACTCTAGATCTCCTTCTTCACAAAGATCTACCCAATCTATCTTCATCTCTCCTGTGAGACCCATTTGCCAAATCTCGACTTCTTCATCACTATCGAATAGCTAGTGACTGAAAAAGATCTCCAATCTTGGTAATTTCTTATTAGTTTTCTCTTCTATCCATGGTTTTGGGAACCCGCCATAAGGGAAATTGTCTCTTTCTTTGATGAAATGTCCATTCAACGTCGGCCCATAATTTTCTATGTTTGCCTCCTCTAGTTCTGACTTGCATCCCAATTTGTACCCAAGGCGATTGTGATTTACGGGGATCGGCTCTGAGATCCCTTGCAGATGCTTTCTTAATCTCATGCCCAAAAAATAGGATACCTCCTTCGTCATGGCTACGACTTTTGGTTTAACATAACTCCCCTCGTCATTCATCAGAACTTGTATAGCATTATTTTCATCAAAATCGAATCTGTTCAACAAGAAATCCTTCTCCCTGTGTTGGATCTCAACAAGCGGGGTAGCATCACTGAGTGGAGCTAGCAAGCTTGTTTCACCCGGTATAGTGATAGTTACTCTATCTTTGATTAATTTTATCTTTTGGTGTAGGGTGGATGGAACAACTCTAATCAATGGGTGATATAGCCATGGCCTTCCCAGTAGCAGGTTGAATGACGCTGGCATGTCAAGGACATGGAACTCTACTTCTCTTTCCAAGGTTCTCACTATTATAGTGAAAGTCACCAATCCCAAGACATCTCTTCGCGTGTTATGGTATGCTCATACCCCTTGTGCACTTAGCTTGAAGTCATGCGTCTTCAATCCTAGGTAGTAAGCAGTTTGCAGCGGGCATACGTTAAGGGCGAAACCGTTGTCGACTAAAACAATCGGTACCCATTTTTCCAGATATTTAATGTTTAAATGCAACGAATTATTGTGGGATGGTCCTTCTATTGAAAAATCCATGTCACTAAAGGTAATAATATTGGACTATTTCTCGGGTACGAGCATTCCAACCAGTTGGTCTGGAGTGACACCAATCGATATGTCCACGTTGTTCAAGACTTTTAGGACGGCCTGTCGGTGTTTGTGGGATGCTACGAGTAACCCCCAAATGCTTACATTGGCTTGTGTCTTCTTAAGTTTGTTTAGCACTACATCTTCCTTTTCACCATTTTGTCTCTCTGTTCATTTTGCCTATTTTCTCGATTTCTCTGTGCCTCTACTCGGTTGCCCCTTTTCCTGTTGTGCGGGCTTAAAGTATCTTTCACTCCTTATCAGGTGTTCTATCTGCTCTTCGAATTTCCATAACCCTTTAAACTGGTCAACTACTTCTTGAATTTTGGCCATCGGGCCTCCTTTCTTTCGGAAGGCCCAAAAATTGTCTGTCTTTTCATCGTTCCTTTCATTTTCCCAAAAGTCTTCCTCGATCCCCATTATGTTTTGTGAAAACCATTCGGACTCTTTGCTGATTGCGGCCTCCAACTCAAAACGTTGTGGCAATGACACTTCATCTAACGGGTCTTTGCAACCGTAGGATGGGGAAAGGCCTTAAGGCTTCCATGGGCCTCCATAGTCATGTGATTCTTTGACTATTGGGTGCCATTCTGGCACATCTTCTCTTTCATCATATTCTATATCTATTAATTCCTGCTCAACTTTTTCCAACTTCCACATGTTGTTCTGTTCCTAATAATCCCATTTGAGTGAACATGAGATAGGTGCATCGGGTAGAGGTATTCTCAATTTTAGTTCAAGGAGAGGAACTATGTATATAGAAGGGTCAAATGCAAGACTTGTGATTCCTAACAAATTTACTTGGGGAGTACTTCCCTCTTTCTGCTCCTTATTTTCTTTGGCTTTCATACTAACTGGCAATTTCTCCTTCTGCTTGTTCTCATTATCAATATCCTTTTTCCTTTGAAGATTCTCCTCTTTTTGATACTTCTTTTCCTACTTCTCCTATTTCAAAACTTGGGTTAGCCTCCCTGTACCAAGCTGCCCCTTGATGCCAGGCTGTGCTATTGCTCAAGATGGTTGGGACGTGTCACTTAATGTCATATTCGGCCTCTTCCAAATCATCCAATACCTCAAGGAAGACCAAATCTTCCCATAGGCGTTTGAACTCTTCATTTTCTTCATTATTAGCAGGGGGAGGGGTTTCCTCCTCATGGATGATGAAAATCAGCAAGGTAAAAGAATCATCCTCGATCAAATCCCGAATAAGGTCATCAAGCCACAACACCTTCTATATAGATAGAAAATCTACAATCGGCTTTAGTTCTGTTATGAAAACTATGAACTTGGTGGGATCAAATCCTTTCAACTCTCCTCCAATGGCATTTATATTCTACTAATTTGCATGATTCGGAAGAGGGTTGGTAGTAACATTCAGCTTCTGAGTGGCAGTGGGTGGAGGGATCACTTTGTTGTCAATCAAATCATGAGTTTCATGCTGAAGTCTCATGCAATTATTTGTTAAATAGCCGCGCCCCTAGTGAAAGGCACAGTATTGGGTAGGATTATATCGGGGTTGCAAAGCATTTGGAGGTGAAGTCGGCTCCAAAGGCTTTATGAGGCCTCTCTCAATTAAACAGCTTAGGATAGATGTTAAAGGCACAATGAGTGGGTGAAGGTTCTCTTCTGATTTTGGGATAGGTTTTGGGCAGCCGACTGGACAGATAGGCTTTGCTTGATTCGGATTGGGGTTTAGCAAGTTTACTTCGTAACTTCGACTCACTGCATTGGCGGCATTATTCTAATTACTGGCATACAATTTTTGAACCATTTTTTGACTCGATTCTCTCTTTTCAATGTCCCAAGACTGTAGAGCATCCTCTATCTATACTCGTGCATCAAAAATCGGCTCAAATGTCATCAATGGCTGCGCGATCAGATACTTATGAAATTGTGGTTGTAGGTTCTTCACCACCATTCTTACTTGTTCTTTCTAAGTGGGCCAACTCGTCATCTTAGCCGCTTTTGCCCTTCGTCAGGTTAAGAATTCCACAAAAGATTCTATGGCTTCCTGCTGGGTGGTCTCGAGCTCCCGAGTGGTAACATCGAGCTGGATGTTGTAGTTGTACTAATTGACAAATGCGGTGGCAATGTCCTCCCATGTTCTTGTCTTGGCAACGTCTAAAGACAGAAACCATTTCTGAGCGGCTCCTGACAAAGATCGCTAGAAAAGCTGGGCTTTCAACTGGTCATTAATATCCATCGGCAACAAAGTCCCCACATACATTTTGAGATGAATCCTCGGATCCCCGGTTTTGTCAAATTTCTCCATATCAGGCATCTTGAACTTCTCAGGAAGTTTAGCATCGGGGAAGAGACAAAGTCCCTCAACATCTAACATGTAGTCTTCGACACCTTGGGCTTTCCTCAAAATCTTCTCTAGCTTATCGACCTTATCAGACAAGAGTAATTCTTTCGTGGTTAGAATTTTTGGGATCCCTGGTTGAATAGGCTGCGCAATAGCTACTTGTCGAGCTCCCTCGGGTGCTACATTGTCATCCCAAATATCATTTCCTATGCTGTCCTCTTAATCATTTGGAACAACCACATTGGGCTCCGCGACCCGAGTCTATAAGGCTTAAATCTTAGCCTGACACTGTGTCTGAAGCTTGGCTTGATTCGTCATAGCAGTACTAACCTCTTCAACTGTCTGTTGCACTTCTAGAATTGCCCTCATCATGTCAGCCATGGTCAGTTTTGGGTCTGCCATTAGCAATCTCAACAGGCTAATACGTCTGAGTCTTTCGCTTGGAGATTGGGCCCAAGGGCATATAGGTTCTTCTCTATATGAAGTTATGATCTCAGGCCTCTAAACTAAAAGGGCTTACACAAATCAAAAAACTCATTAGCCGAGCCTAGACTCAAAATAACTCACACTCGAAAATAGACTCACATGAACTAAAAAACTCCCACGTAAACTCAAAATAGTTCTCCCTCGATGACGGGTTGGGAAAACGAAAGCTAACCCTAATCAAGGTGCCATTATTCAAACAAAAGCATCTATAAAAAGAACATCATATAACCCTAAAAGATTTATTGATCCTAAAAGAAGGGTTCTAAGAAGCTAATATGCTCATGAAAAGGTTGGTAGGTCATCACTGAATATACCTTCTGAATAGAGTTAAGAATATTCCTCCCAATGCTAGGAATGGTGCAAGGTATGGTCAAACGGTACGTAATAACTCTTTTTGCTACATCTATGGAAGCATGTGGCCAAAAAGCTTGCTGGCTTTCCTGACATAACCCCGAGGCAGTATACTGACTGAGGTATCGGGTTGGTGGAGTTGTCACTTAGTTTTTGAGAAAAACTAAGAAAAACAAAAGAAGGCTGCGGGTCTTTTAAAAAGCGTAACTAGAGAAAAAGAGAGTTTGGGGGCTAAAGTACGAGAAAGAAAGGTGTTAGGTACCCTTCTAGCCCAATCGTGAGGTTGGCCTCTACTTTATCAATATTGGTTCTTTTATTATAAACTTTTTTAAATATAACATATACAGAACGGGAGGTTGAAGAGAGTTCAAACAAAAGCAAACAACAAAGCAAAACCTAACTACGCTTCTCAAGGTCATGCGATTTGGTTATTATTGCTAGATATGTCACACATATAGTTTGAGTAAAGCAAAGCGAAAAACATGTGAGGGGGCAGCAAAATAAACAAATAAATATCTAAGGGACATACAACGAAATTTCAGTTTCTAACATGCTATATACAGGATATACATAACAAAATAGAAGAGATTAAAACACAGTTTCAAGTTACTGGATATACATAAAACACACGACCATAGAAAGATATGTCACGGCCGTGACTAATATAGGGTTAACGCGATAAATAGGATAAATAAACCTCATGGTCGTGACAAAACAAAGTTGCAGCTATAGCTTTTAGGGTTCCAAAAGGGTATGGATGTGAAACGAGGACCGAAAAGAGGCCCAAACATGTAGGATAAGTTGGATGGAGGCCATGACCTATGAATCTTAGACCAAGTCCACCATCTTTCATCCTCTGTACAAATAATAACCCTAAACAGAACATACATGATATCAAAAATGAGTAATAGAGCACGATAAACACACTTCTCATGTATTGGCCTCATAAAACCTTACGATCGTAGCTAAACTAATGTGACGGTCGTGACAATCATATAAGCGAAACTAGCGATCTTTGTAGCCATATAGCGGCCAGAACTTTCGGACTCACAAAATACACGGCCGTGACATGGAGAGATCACGGTCATCGTGTTATAGGTAACACAATGCATAACAAATGAAAGCATGAAATACAAAGACCATAACTCAACTATTTTGAGCTAGATCCACTGTTTATCAGCTATTAAAATAATAAGCTAAGTTGCAGAAGGGAAGAGATAAAACAGAAATGTATAAAGAAAAATGGAGCCATGGATAAACAATAAAAGGTTTTGAAAGCGTTTTTTAACATCTTCAGCCTAAAAGGAATGTTGCGGCCTAGGAAAATAAACCATTCGGTCGTACCTTCTATAAGTTTGAAAATGGCGACTCGGTATAGAAACCTCACGGTCGGTACTATTTTCGATCAAAAAGATAGTGGCTAGGATAAACTCCTCATGGCCGTTATTACTGGTTTAAGAAACCATATGGCCATGTCATTTAAAGATCATAGCAATGAGATTATGTGAACCTCAAAGAACTTCAAATGTGCTCAGTGTGCCTGTGGGTTCCGAAAGAAAACGTAAACAATAATGAATATAAAAATAGAAAGTTACGAGAACACTGTTAGTAAGGAGAAAAACTAGAATAAACAATACATGTATTGAAAAGGATGCTAAATAATCAATAAAACGAAGAAAACCTCACCCACGACACCCTCGGAGGAAGGAAATGAGGGTTTACAAAAAAGTCGTGATTCCTATGGTTACCTCGTGTGTGTATATCCACTTCGAATGGCCCATCGGGATGAAGATGGAATGCCTCTGATCCAATACGAGCTCAAGGTACTCTTTCAAGGCAAGCAAGAACACAAAAATGGCTTGGGAAGTGTTGGATACTAGGTGAGAATGAATTTTTGCAGAGTAAGGGTGTTCTGAAACTGCTCTCTCCTTTAGCTTGGAAACGGTGCCTATTTATAGGTAAAACGGGCAAGGCAGATCTTCTCTGGGATGCTGCCACCTATCTCAAAAGTGGTAATAGTAACGGCCGTTACCTTTTTATTTTTTAACAGTTCAGGTCGTAACCTTTATGTTTTTTACAGGACAGGCCGCTACCTTTATGGTAGCCAAATGTTGCAGTTATAATCAAAATATCACGACCATTGCATGAAAAGTAGCGGCCAAGATCAAAATGTGGCGGTGAGAATCAAATTGTGGCGGCCGTTAGAAATGAAGGTCACGGCTTGGGCTGTTTAATGGTTTTTTTTGTGTTTTCGCTTGCTTAGGAAGATCTCCGAGCATGTTTCTCATTCTTTCGCCATTGTGGCACATTCGAAGTGGGTGCCAAAGATTCGACTTCGTCAGATTGG
Source organism: Heliamphora exappendiculata (assembly GCA_034768845.1). Classification (NCBI taxonomy): domain Eukaryota; kingdom Viridiplantae; phylum Streptophyta; class Magnoliopsida; order Ericales; family Sarraceniaceae; genus Heliamphora; species Heliamphora exappendiculata. Next base: position 14,380 of record JAOTRH010214773.1, on the reverse strand, counting down.
AGTATCTACACATTCCCTTGTTACTCAGATGTAACTTTTCAAGTTAATAATATTCCTTATTTTCCATTTAAAAAAACAATAAAAAAAGGAATTTGTTTCCCTTCAAAATCCAAGAAACTTTTCAATTGCAATAGGAAACCAACTCCCATTACTCAACCCATATGACAGATTGAGATGACCTTTCGAGTTTTCTCCACAAAGCTTTCTTCTCCATTTAAATCTCCACCACCATTTTAATAATAAAGCCTAATTTCTTGACCATTAAGTCTTCATATTCACTTGTTGAGAATTACTTCTTTTTTTTTTTCTAGTTAGTCAAGTGAACTTTCTTCTTATTAATCACAATCTCTTCAAAGAAAACCTCTTTGTATCTCTTTGATTAAAAAACCATTTTTGTATTTTCAATTCATTATCAATCTTATTACATAATTTGGACAAGGAGATATTGCAAGTAGGTATATTAATTACTCAAAGTAGGATTAAAGCGGGTAACCTTTCCTCTAATAGAAAGATATTTCCTCTTTCAAAAACATCATTTCTTCTTAAGAGTGTCAACTTCACTTTTTTGAAAATCTCAAAGTGTAGTTGAGTTGGTAAGAAACCACATCTAAGAAAGTGGAGATTCTAAATTTAATTCTTCTTAACTTCTTGACATCACCTACGTACAAAAGATTTCTATCATTCTCATGGGTCTTGATTTTGTCTAATTTATGTGTGGAGGATGCAGATGGATCCGGAATTTCTCCACGAGGGATTCCTTAAGAAAGTATTCACATTCACATTGGGGTTATTCTTCAATTGTAAGTTCTTTTTTCTATTGTTTATGTTTTTTTTATGGCCGTCTTGTCATTTTTCTTCAACATTGATCTTAGCATATAGGTGTGCTTATTCTTCTTTGTGGCCTGGAATAGAATGATTTGCTTTCATTTTCTCAATCTAGAGTAATGTGACTGGAAACAAACCACAAGTTAATTCGACATCCGGTTTGAGAACTATAGGAAAATTTCTTAAGCTTGAAACTTAAAACTTAAAAAGTTGTAAAATACCGTAAGACATCAAAACTTTGGATAAGCCATCAACTAGTTCTAAAACTCATATGAACACGTCAATCTAGGGCAATGTGACTTGCAAAAACAAACCACACATCAATTCGACGTTCGATTTGAGAATTAAACGAAAATTTGTCAAGTTTAAAACTTAAAAAATTGCAAAAATGCCTTAGGAGGTCAAGATTTTAGATAAGCCATCGAATGGATCTAAAACTTGTATGAACATGTCAATCTAGAGTAATGTTGTGAAAATAAACCACACATCATTTTGACGTCCGGTTTGAAAATTAAATGAAAGTTTGTTAAGCTTAAAACTTAAAAAACCACAAAAATGCCATAGGATGTCAAAACTTTGGATAGGCCATCAAATGGTTCAAAAACTCGTACGAACACGTTAATCTAGAGTAATGTAACTTGTGAAAACAGACCACACATCAATTCGATGTCCGACTTCGGAATTAGATAAAAATTTGTTAAACTTGAAATTTAAAAAATCGCAAAAATGCCGTAGTTGGCCAAAACTTTGGATAAGCCATCAAATGGCTCTAAGACTCATACGAACAGGTCAATCTAGAGTAATGTGACTTGTGAAAATAAAACACGCATCAATTCAACGTCTGGTTTGAGAATTAGAAGAAAATTTGTTAAGTTTGAAACTTAAAAAATCGCAAAAATGCCATAGGAGGTCAAAACTTTGGATAAGCCATCAAATGGATCTAAAACTCATACGGACACATCAATTTAGAGTAATGTGACTTGTGAAAACAAACCACACATCAGTTTGAAGTTCGATTTGAGAATTAGATGAAAATTTGTTAAGCTTAAAACTTAAAAAATTGTAAAAATGCCGTAGGAGGTCAAAATTTTGGATAAGCCATCAAATCGTAAAAATGCCGTAGGTAGTCAAAACTTTGGATAAGCCATAAAATAGCTCTAAAACTCATACGAACACGTCAATTTAGAATAATGTGACTTGTTGAAACAAATCACACATCAATTCGATATCCGATTTAAGAACTAAATGAAAATTTGTTAAGGTTGAAACTTAAAAAATCACAAAAATATCGTAGGAGGTTAAAACTTTGGATAAGCCATCAAATGGCTCTAAAACTCATACAAACACGTCAATCTAGAGTAATGTGACTTTTGAAAACAAATCACACGTCAATTCAACGTTCGAATTGAGAATTAGATGAAAGTTTATTAAGTTTCAAACTTTAAAAAGTCGCAAAAATACTTTAAGGGGTCAAATCTTTGGATAAGCTATAAAATGGCTTTAAAACTCGTACGAACATGTCAATCTAGAGTAATGTGACTTGTGAAAATAAACCACACGTCAATTTGACATCTAATTTGAGAATTAGATAAAATAAATGAAAATTTGTTAACTTTGAAACTTAAAAAGCTGCAAAAGATCTATAGGACTATAAACTAGCGGTTCGATGACTTGGGTTCGAACATGAACACATTACTAGATCAAAGAAACTTGTATGAATAAAGGGCACCTCAATTCGAATTTAGGTTAGATAATGAGAAGGAAATTTTTTTAATTTACATTTTTTTTAAGTTCATTAATTTTATGTTTACTTTATAGGATTTAACAATAATTTTTTTTGTAACAGATACGGATCATGGACGCTATTGTACTTTTGAAGTGATGATCATACTATTAGGATTGAGGAATTGATGAACTATTTTGTAATTTATATCATTTTTGAAAAAACGGTTAATGAATGTTTGGAACTTGTTATTTTATTTGGATATGTTTAGAGTTTTATTATTATTATTAAATTCTTGGTGAATTGAACGGATGATAATGCATTTGGTGGTGATTATTATTGTGTTATACAAGTTTTTTTTTGTATATGATTAGCGAAAAAAATATTATAGTTTAATTTTGGGAGTTTTGTTTCTAGTTTATCTTTAGCAACAAAATGATTTTGGTCTCTAAAAACATAATGTTCTCTAGTTACTATATATCGACATGTTTCATTGGCAAATGTGACCATTACCGACGAATTGGGACCATCAACGACGACTTGCTTTGTAGGCAAAGATAGGTTATTGCCGACGAAAATGCCTTGCCATTAATTAGTTACCACTAGCGACGACTGGCCTTGCAGGCGAAGAGACATCATTGCCGACAAATTTGGCTTGTCATGGATAGTTACCATTAGTGACGATTCAGTCGTCGGTAAATGGTGATCTTTCGGCGACAACCCAAAATTATCGCGGTAGATTTTTCCAGACCGAGTTTTTGCGACAAGGGGGCGATGAAATTTATATCTTCACCAAAGGTTTTTGGCGATGAAATTTGTGTTCTTAGCGACAATTATTTGCGTCGCTGTTGATGCTTTTTCTTGTAGTGGGAGGTGGAGACTTAAGTTGGAGGAGTATCAAGTAGTCCTGCATTGTTGATTCCACCATAGAAGCCGAGTACGTGGCAACTTCTGAATCAGCTAAGAAGGCTATTTAGCTTAGGAACTTCCTGCTCGATCTAGATGTGGTGCCTTTAGTAAAGTCAGTAATTACACTTTATTGTGACAATAGCGGACCAGTTGCCAACTCGAAGGAATCAAGAGTCTACAAGAAAGAAAAGCACATTGAGCGTAAATACCACATGATATGAGAGATTGTACAGAAAGGTGATATAGCCATGGCCAAGATTGTATTAAGAGACAACTTTGTAGATCCTTTTACAAATGGTTTACCAGCTACGAATTTTGACAGTCATGTAGAGAGCATGGGAGTCAGATGCATGGCAGTATAGCTTTAAGTATAAGTGAGAGATTATTAGGGTTGTATACTAAAAATCATGATTTTTAATTTTCGTATTTTATTTTATTTTTTAATAAAATTTTCCTTCTCATTTTTATGAGAAGGAAAATGATAATGTATGCATTTTATTGTTTATTTGATGTCGTCCATAAATGTCTTTTATTCTATATAGTATTTAATATGGTGTATAGAGTTTGGTTTGTACACAGATGACCAGATTAAAGGTTCTTATGGGATATAATTTTTTGATTCACAGTTAAGATGGAATTGAATAAACCATCAATACAACTATAGCACAGAGTTTTAGTAGACATGTCTTGGTTACGAGGAACAGATAATAGTATCGTTTATTATTTCGAATCACTGTATTAGTACACTTTGTGTGTATTGAATAAGATCACGTTGGTGTAATTGATTTTATACTGACTATATAAATTAATTCACACCCCATGTTTATTATTAATGCTTATACTCTTAATTCCCAAATAATTAATTATTTACGTATGTTTAATATTCGTTATTTTGATTTATTAAAGAGTGCGATCTTTTATGGGTCTATAATCCCGGTAAGTTCGATAAAGATATTGATTATATGGTGAATATTAATTATTGACGAAATCTACATCCCAAAAGATCTGGATTGACGATACCCCCTTAAGGAAGCTTATAAGTTTTGACCGAGCCAAATCCTATAGGTGGATTTAATTATCCGGCAGTCAAATAAGTTAAACGAAAGGTCTTAAGAAATTTATTTAAGAAGTTGATTAAATATAATTGTCAATAATTTAATTTAATTAACGGGTATCGAAAATCTTAACATATGGAGAATAAATAAGCATTTAATAATATGAGCTCAAATACTACGGTTTTGAGAATAAGCCTGAGAATGTAATTATAATTCTTTAGTAGAATGAATTATAATTTATGTTTTATGAAATTGCATGCTTCTGGGTTGTAGTAGGATTTTATAATTACGCTGGAAACACATGTCTTATTTACTCCATAGGTCCCTGTTGTAGCCTACTTATATGTTGTTATAAAAACTAACACGATAATTCATATTATTCAGTCAGTGATTAAGTGGCTAGGATTTCCACGTTACTTAAAAATTCTAAGCTTAATCAAGACAAATTTTGAAGAATACGATAAATCAAAACCCACACTCTATTCATGTTTAGCATTCAGGAATACAGTAGAAGGCTTGTGTCGGAGATTTGATTAAAAATCAAAAATCGCGGTGAATCGTTGACTGAAAATTATTGCAGCAACTAAAATCAGCCAACCAAATTTCGAAAGGTATAATCTTAAAACTAACTTTGGGAGTATTATCGTGTTTTACTTTGATTGTTCGATATTAAAAATTTTTAATCTGGAGCCTGTTTTTGTATTTGCCCGTTCGAATATTTTTTGAGTAAAATCATAGACATAATATTAGAATCTTGGCAGTTTGCCCCAACAGGCACCCTGTTCACCCAACTGTTAGGTTAGCCTATACTTTTGTCATATTCGTTTCTTGTAGCAAATTTTTTAAAAATAGCAAATACAGAATAAAATGTTAAAGAGAGTCCATATAAAAGCAGACAATAAAATGAAAATTCTATCTAAAAGAAAAGGAAAGGCCTAAGGGTCATACAGTACAATTCTCCTATCTAACATTGTCAAACGAAAACAAAATAATCATACAAGGAAAACGAAGAAATCCCATCTAATAGAAAAGAAAATTCTAAAGTGGTATGCTGTACAGTTTCCATGTTTAACATGCTACATTTATTATCAAACATAGATAAAACAAAGATACAGAACACAATTTTAAGAAACTGGACTGATCAAAAATAGCGCGACTGTAACAACCAAAGGTTGCTGATGTAGTAAAATAAGACCATAATATTGCGACCTTGACAAAGCAAAGCTACAGCCCTAGCAAAACAAATGGTAAACTCGCGGTCGTGGTAACAAAATGTTATGATCGCTATAAGTACTGAGGAAAAGATTGCGGTCGTAGAAACCAGAGATTGCGGCCGTTAAGTCTAAACTATCAGAATAATTTTTACAGTGCACAGTGTGTGAATTAGCTCAAACACATAGAAAACATGCCATTTCACATTTGACAGAACTCGTTTAACATGCTATTTTTCACAAAATCACAAATAATTTTATAATTATAAAATTTTTATTTTGTTCTACAACCTAAAAGAATGTGCATGCTTGAAGTAAATAAATAATTAAAAAAAAGAATAAAACTAAAGAAAATAAAGAAAAATCCTAGTTGTAACGACCCCCAAGAGAGAAAAAATAGGAATTTTAAAAGTGTGACGACGGACTACGATTACCTAAAAAGAGAGGAAGCCCACGGGTGTCTCCTCAAGTGACGCGAATGAAATTAAGCCGGATGGTCAATTACATGCCAATGAAACCTCAGAGTCGACTTGGATGCAACGAAATTAGGCAAAGGGAAGTTATCAAATATTAGGAATGTATCGAGAATTGATTTCGGCAAAGTATCGGTATTATGGTTGAAGGTCCCTCCCAAAATAAATAAAAACGATGGAATTTATAGAATTTTGGATGCTGGTGTCACCCATTGATGCGCTACCACGCGTTTAGAATGGAAGATTCTACAAAAAAAAGACAGTCATGAACGTCAAACTTCGCAGTTGTGATAAAAGAGTATGAATCATGACGATCGTGATATCCAAAAGTCACGGCCGTTTGTTAGATCGAAGCACCATGAAAATCATGTCATTCAAAGGTCACAACCAGTTCTAAGATCAAAGAACCATAACGGTCGTGACATCCAAAGGTCATAGCCTATTCTAGGATTGAAGCATCAAGATGACCGTGATGTTCAAAAGACAGTCGTCAGCTTTTTGGAGGTACGAGAGGTTTTTGAGTTTCGAGTTGAATTCTTGGTTTCATAATTGCTCGAAGGTATCATTTAGCATGGTTCCGTATATCTTCATCATTGGAGAACACCCGAGGGGTACCTAAGATACAACTAGGTCAAATTGGGGTGTTTACAATACGTGACACTTTTGAGACATGCAGTGGATCTAGTTCGACTATCACGAGCTCCAGATGCGAATGTTACTATCGAGGCTATGGTTAAACAAGTTCAAGTAGTGTGGGAAGCGGTGAAGCAAAAGTCGAAAAAAACTAACGCCAAGTATAAAGAAGCAGAAGATAAACGTAGACGCACTAAAGAATTTATGAAAGGAGATTCAGTGATAGTGTTTTTTCGCAATCAGAGGTTTTCAATATGAACTTATAATAAGATGAAACCTAGAAAGTATAGTCTGTACAAAGTGTTGACAAAAATTAGTGACAATGTCTATGCGATTTATCTATTTGAGGACATGAAGATTTCAAAGACCTTTAACGTCACTAACTTATTTGAGTATCAAGCAGAGGAGCCGCTCTATTTAGATTTGAACTCGAGATCAAATTCTCTTCAAGTAGAAGGGATTGATGTAAAACCAGTGATTTTTAGAGCAATAGACCGACAAAAGTTAAAGAAAAAATTGCAAAATTGGCTAGGATTTGTTTTTACAATTTTCCATTTAGAAATTATTTCCTTTAGAATTATCCAATTTATAAGTGCCGACTGTTTTGGCACATTAATTGTTTCTTATTTATGTTATGAATTTTTAGTTTCTTTTATTGTTATTCTTAATGGACTAAAATAGCCTAAATAACTACTTTCATATTAGGGTTTATTCTTCTACTATAATAAAAAAATTTCTACTAATATGAAGAATAGTGTAAGCCTAAAGGTTTATTATCTTTTGATCAATAACATTTAGAGTTTTTCTCTCATCCTTGAGGATTCAAAGTTTTTGTTCGTGGATTCGAGTGTTTATCTCATTTGCTAGAATGCTATATAGCCTTTGTGATATTTTGTTACGTTATCTATTCTTAAATAACTCTTTAGAATGGAAATAATTATCAATTAAGTCTATAAAAGATTATTCTAAGGGGTGTGGAGGATAATAAAGGGAAAATGGCAGGATAAGGTTACACATCATTGAACATTCATTGAAAACAAAGGAGATATTTTATTTTTTGATCGGCAAAGAGAAACAAATTTTTATTAAGTTTTGGGCTAGAATTGCATGATAAAAACATACAAAGAAGCTCCAACCATGCCCAAACAAGAATCAATGCAACACAAAAAAGAAAGAGAGTGGAGCTTAAAATTCGACAAGCAAGTTACCTGTTGGAACTGTAAACAAACACAAAGGAGAGAGAGAGAGGGGGTAGGGGAGGGGAGGGGACAACTGATCTAACACCACATAACAACTAGAACCCCGACTTGGATTTTCCTTCCTTCCCTAAGAGAAATTTGATCACGACTAAGCTTTATGAACTTCCAACCATCATATAAGAACCACTAAGTTCAAGCTCAGAGATTAAATTCCTGAATTCTCTCATACCTTTACTCATCCTGTTGCAGTTGGCCTTTTCAATTCTAATTTTTCATTGAAGTCTCCTCATAGGCACCATGAACTATTGAAGATTTATTTGAGGACGATTAATTCCTTTCAAGGTTTTAATCTGACACCTTCCTCATTAGGAACATAAATTAACACCTTCCTTAATTTGACAACTTTCTTCCAAGGTTGTTGCTATTTTTATCTTCTCTAAATTCCAAATTTATGACATTCCATTATACTAACTTCATTAGAACCTTATGAACTTGTGTAGCATTATTATATTAGGTCCTCATCCCTTGCCTTCATGCCCATAATCTTCTAAATTGCTTCCTCTTGATCCTCTTCAAAGTTTAAGCCCAACAGTTTTCCTATCTGGAGCACCATTTCAACTTCCTTCCTTATCCGTAGATTCTTGTTTTGAATATCTTGAGTTGATAGGAATGTTAGGTCAATGATTGTTAAAGGTTGGTTTATACGCTTTTTGCTTTTAGGTTTCTTCTTAGCACGAGATTTGTTGAAGGTGAGATATCCCAGGTTAGACAACTACTACTTCTTCTTTCCCTTCTTTGGTATTGATCTGCATCTAGAGTTTGGACCTTCAAAGGTAACCACTTTAAGGACTAGTGTTTCCTCATTTGGCTGTTGTGCTTCCTCTGGTGGTGCATGACTAGATTGTCCTAGACTGTTGTTGGGGTTGGCCTGTCCTCGCAGAAGATTGAGAAGCTTTCCATCATAGGAAGGACTGGGTTTTGCTCCTTAGTTTGCAGGTTTGGAATCTCAATCGCACCATCAATGGTTAGGGCTGCTTCCTTGTTACTAGGTGATTCAGCTTATGTTTGGCTTAGTTTTTTTTTACAAGGATTTTTGCTTACAAGTCTCTGAAAAAGTTCACTTGTTTGACCTCCTATTATAATGAATTGGCTTTTTTTACATTTTTTCACATCTACTTTTTTATAAATAAAAAAAACTTATAAAAAAAGTTAGGCTAAACATAGGCTCATCCACTTGACTGATGAATGCCATGTCATCAGACCCTTCCTTCCATTGCACTGTATCTCCCTTGCTTGATGTTGATTTTTGTCGTTGCTTTTCAAATTTACTTACAAATGTATCGGAATCTTCATCGTTTTTAATGGCAAGTTTACTTGGATTTGGTGTTAAAGCTCACCAAACATACATATTTTGGTATTCACCTTCAGAGCACAGTATTTTGTAGATAAGCCTACCAACTTTACGAGATTTAGATTGCAGAATGGGATTAGTTCTTTTAGCGGTGACCAAGACTCTTCTCACCTCAAGATCCTTCCTCAAGCTTGTTCTGGTATCGACACTTCTAACTTTTCCCCAAGTTTCCCCCATCTTAGTGAAAATACTTGTGTTATAAGTATAAAGAGGAACACCTTCGATATTAATCTGAACTCTCCTTGTAAGATTTGTTTCTCTCTGGCTCCATTTATAAACAACATCAAACTGGTTTTCTAACTAATCTCTCTTGCATTCAGAATGAAGTTATTCCTCTCTTCTTCATTTGGGAATTAGAGAAGTACCAGTGGATTCCTTCTTGTTTCGTAGCCTCCTCAAGAATATTAATGAGAATTTTGTAGTTTTTCACAATACTTACTGCACATCTTCTAGTCCAATCTTCATCAATCTCTATGGCATCAATGATATAGTCTTCATTTTCTACATCTTCTTAACCCTTCAAATGCATCTGACCTAACTATCCTCATCCATCTGATCCAATGGATGTTGAGATCCCCATTGCCGTTTCTTCAATTTCTCTCTCTCCAATCCTTCTTCGTGAAGTAATAGTTTCTTTTGTCATCTACTGTAATTGCTTCATCTACAAACAATCATCTATCTAGACACCATATGCCAGTGTATCTCTTGATGGCATATATTGTATTCTTTACATATTTGAATCTCACAAATCCAAACTTGCTTTCACTTCTAAACCTTCTCCTTTTAGGAATGTATGCATCAAGGACTTAGCCACGGTGACTAAAGATCCTTAATAGCCATTCCTGGTGAATCTTTGTTGAGAGATTGTCCACAAAGATGGTTTCCATCTCAGTGTGACACCATTCACTAAGCTACTGGTCTTACGGGAGGTGACCTCTTTAGTGGTGAGCTGGAACCATTGAGGCAAAAGGTTAAACAGTTGGTGTGCTATTTTTGAAGCTCAAAAGCTAATCTTTTTTCCTCAAATCACACAAAATCTAAACCATTTAATGGATACAGAACAACACCAATAGCCTCCAAATCGATTCTCGAACACCAGAAATCAAAATTGTTGAAGAAATTGAAATCACAAGAATTATCAAAGAAAAACCCAAAATATCATTTAAAGATACAGAGAGCATACCTTTCATGGCTTTGTCAACTGCCAAACGCTAAAAGCAACTTGGTTTTGCCCCACTAGATATCGTATTTGTAGGCGAAGATTGAAGACTCAAACCCTCGGATCGCAAATTGCGAGACACACAGTGGGGTTTCAAACCTTTTCACGTTTTAAGGGTGGAGATTTTGAAACCAGAGTGGATCAATCCAGTGGCAGACTACTAGAAACAGCACGGGAAGGGAAGAAACACTTGGCTAACAAGGGAAGAATACAATATATGCCATCAAGAGATAGAGAATAAAATATATGCCTAACAAACACTTCCCTTGCTCTCTATCTCTGTTTACCTGTTATAAGTAGTGATAGGTGGCGATCGATGGTGATTAGCAATGGGATGAAGAGTTACTTGGAATTTGGTACTGGAACCAGTGATATGAAGATGGCAGTTATGGAGTCAGACAAAGGAAAGATTGAGACGAAAAAAGAAGTGTTGGTTAGGCTTCCACCCAATGATAAAATATTATTAGCTACTTTTGAAATATTACGTGAGAGTACTTACGTGGTACTTTCGATAAATAAAAAGTTTGGTGCACATTAAGTATATTATCTTTTGTCTCACACTTATCTAACAAAATTGGGACACTATTGTTTTACCCAAAGTATTTTTCGCTCCATGAATGAATCGAAACACCATATAGGCAATGCCATATAGTACTCTAAAACTACTAAATAATTACTTCTCAATGATGTAACTGACTATTTTTACTATTTTATTAGATAAAAATACAACGTAAGTAATATCATATATTATTTTGGGTTTAGCGAGTAATTATTCTAATACTCTTGAATCTAACTTTTTTTTTTATCTTGAAGATTAGAGGTTTATGGAAGAAAATTATGAGTGAAGGGTGGCTTCATAATTTATGTGGTAGAGGTTTGAAAATCTACCATTGAATTTTGTTTTTATGAAAAAGAACGGGTCAAAAATTAAATAAATAAATGATTGGGATAAATAATTAACATAAAGGGATATGGAAATATGGATTTAGAGACAAGGATCTATTTAGGGTTTCCATAAATGTAGGATTTGATAGAAAATAATTATACAATTCAATCTAGCTATGTTATCGTATATGAAAGTATTAAAAATATATCTTATATGTTTGGTGTAAATTCAATAAAACTTTTATCCAATTCAATACACCTTTTGGAGTGAAAATATATCTTTATCTTTTCTTATATCTTTTGATTTAGTATAAGTTTGTAATGTTCATTGTATAAAGCTAATGTGACCGTAGTCCATGTAACTACCATTGGGGCATTCTTTGTATGTTTGGAGCATGTTTGATGGATCTTTATATGGAGTTTATTTTTTTTAAATGCTATTCATTCTCCTTTGATTATAATATATCCATTTCCTTTTGCCGATCAAAAAAAAAAAAACTACTATGTCATCTATTGTATAAGTCACATTGGATCAAACATCGTAAAACAAAATAACTCTAATTATTTTATGTATTATACAATCTAGTATACTTTTATTGAAATTCAAATATCGGGTATGTTTAGGGTTCGATAAGAGTATGATTGGACTAGCTATACAACTTATTTCGGCCATATCATCGTATACCAAAAGATAAAAAAAATATCCTACTCTATTCCATGCTTGAGACGAATTCATTCAACACGTTTATTCAATTTAATACACTATTTGGAGTGACAACGTAATAATAGATAAGAAATGAATTTCTCAAATTATCCTTATTCTTATCCACTTATAAAATATTATTTTTTGATTGAAAGCAACTCAAGAATATTTAAATAAATTTGAAGTCTTATATGATGAATAATTTTTTTTATACCATCTTTAATTTGGTACAAGTCTATATGATGTTCATTATATATGAATTACAAATCAGTGTCACATTATTCAGTCTTATAAATTACCACATTGAAACAAATACATAGAGTAAAAAATCACACCAAATACAATACAAAACTAAATATACAGATTCATATATTGTACTATAAAATACAATTCCCTGTTATCAAAACCCAAACATACCAAGGAGTTACTTCTAAATTCTAATTTTGTGAAAAATACGGGAGTTTTTGAGTAATATATAGAGATTACCTAAATACAAGGGGGTGCATTTAAAGATGCACCACTCCCTCAAGTTCTAAACGCTCTTGTTGCATATGCTCCTCTGTCGGGTAACTCAGAGAATGACGTGCACCCCACTTCCTCACGCGCACGCAACCCCACACTCTCACACCCCTCCACACACAAAACCCTAATTCCCAAGACCCTTTCTTTCTTTCTCTCTCATATTTCGTAAATGTAGAGAGAGAAAAAAAAAGGGAAAGAAACACCTTTTGGCGAGAGAGAAACAAGGAAATCAGATCTCCCCAAGACCTTTGACACTCTCTCATCACCAAAACCTAAGGAGTGAGTACCATAAAAACCCATTAAATCCAGAGGAGGGGGGATCTCTTCAACGTCAAGCTGTTTTGTTGTTCAATATCTTACCCTAATCATCTTTTCTTTTCCTTTCTTTCTTTCTCTCTCCTCTTTCTGTGTCTTTGTAACTTTGTTCTGTCAAATTCCTATTTCTGATCAGCGATCTTTACGCTTATGTTACTGTAAGATCTCTATATCTATCAGTTCTTTGTTGTTTCAGATTTAGATAATTTCTTGGGTTCTGGCTTTCTAGGTCAACTGGCTCATCTCTCTCTTACGGAACACCAAACCCCCTTGTTAATTCCTTTTTTGTGTGTCTTGAGCTTCTGCTCTTGAATACTAAAGTTACCGATCCAATTAAGATCTCTGAGGTGAAATCATTTTCTGGTTCTGGGTTATCTTTGATTTCTCACTGCTTCTCTTTGAACTCCAAACATGGCCAACCGGTGGTGGGCTGGACAGGTGGGTGGAGTTGAAACATCATCAGCAGGATCATCGGCGGGGATGAATAGACCAGATCTGGGTATATCCATGAATGAAAACGGCGTAAGCGGCGGCGGCGGTGGAGGAGAAGAAGATGAAGAAAGAGACAACAGCGACGAACCCAAAGAGGGCGCAATTGAGGTGGCTACCACCCGCAGGCCTAGAGGCCGCCCCCCTGGTTCGAAGAATAAGCCGAAGCCGCCGATTTTTGTGACCCGGGACAGCCCTAACGCCCTCCGCAGCCATGTAATGGAGGTGGCTAGTGGTTCCGATGTGGCAGAGAGCATCGCGCAGTTCGCTCGGAGGAAGCAGAGAGGTGTCTGTGTGTTGAGTGCGAGTGGTACAGTAACAAACGTAACGCTTAGACAACCCTCCGCCGCCGGTGCAGCCATGGCGCTGCACGGCCGCTTTGAGATTCTCTCTCTAACCGGCGCGTTCCTCCCGGGACCGGCCCCACCTGGTTCGACCGGACTGACTATATACCTAGCCGGAGGTCAGGGGCAGGTGGTGGGCGGCAGCGTTGTGGGTTCACTAGTGGCTGCAGGACCAGTCATGGTGATTGCAGCTACGTTCTCAAATGCGACTTACGAGAGGTTGCCGCTGGAAGATGAAGAAGAAGGGCGTGGCGGAGCTCAGGGGCAGCTTGGCGGAGGTGGTGGTGCCGGTGGTGGTTCACCCCCGTTAATTGGTGGCGGTGGAGGGCAGCAGCAACCTGGGTTGGTTGACCCATCTTCCATGGCGGTTTACAATTTGTCACCAAACTTGCTTCCCAACGGTGGACAGCTGAACCATGAAGCATTTGCCTGGGCTCATGGTCGCCCTCCTAATTACTAGAGGT
>JAOTRH010214762.1:0-10753 GCA_034768845.1 Heliamphora exappendiculata | reverse complement strand
AAATAAAAATAAAATAAAAAATATTTTCTAATTATAATAATAAAATGTTTCAAACACAAAAAATAATTAGAAAATATATATTTTTATTTTTAAACAGTATTTCCGTTAAAGGTTAACAAAAAGTTAACGATTGAACTACAGAGAAAATGATTGAATGATACTATAATGAATGATTATATTAGTGATTCATAAATGCAATCTAATTTCATATATATATATATATGTATAAGAATTAAATTTTCAAAGTGTTTGGACACACAAACTAATGTATAAGGAATTGAATTTTGGCAAATAAATATGTATGATATTAAAGATTTATAATACAACTGTTTTCAAAAAATTAATTATTTTATATATTTGAATTTAATATTTATTTACGAGTTCAAAGGTTTTTTAGATTATTATTTTTACAACAATGTAAAAATTGAATACGTTCACGCACTCATTAATTTAGAATATTGATGAGTAGTATAGATTAGGAGAATGAATTTCCCTGGCACCGAAGGCGACTGATCGAGGGCTGCCATTGTGATGGAACAAGTGTTTGTCTGGCGGCGACGGCGACACATAGGGAGAGGGAGAGAGGGAGAGAGGGAGAGAGGGAGAGGGAGAGGGGACCAATATCAATTTTAAAACTCTCCCTCAAACTCTCGAAAAGCTTCATTCAAGTTTATCCACAGAGAGAAAGAGAGATCGAACCCCCAACGCAGGCGCAGATGACATGAAAACGACAAGTTTTAATAACCAGCAAGTGGACGTACAACTGCAAATTCCGACTCAATCTCATGGACATGGAGGCTTCTTCCTCTTAAAGCCTTTTGTTGGAGAAAAATAATATTATTTTTTGTGTTTATTTTGAATAAAATAATTTCTTTTTAAAAATATTATTTTGTGTTTTGTTTAGTTGCGCGTGATTTTAAAAAATAATAGTGCTAATCATTGTTAATTAGTGACGTAGAGCTACTCGATTAATTTTTTTGTTCACGAGGGTTTATGACCAACACCGAGATGCAAATACTCATCAATATGCCAGGATTGATGGGAATTTCGGCCAAATTTCTTCATGCAGCAAAGATTTGATTTGCCAGTTCGGATGGATTTAGTTTTTGTAGACGATTTTACCTTCGTTATCCAGCGTTGTTTCCTCTCTCATCTA
This sequence comes from Heliamphora exappendiculata, assembly GCA_034768845.1. Classification (NCBI taxonomy): domain Eukaryota; kingdom Viridiplantae; phylum Streptophyta; class Magnoliopsida; order Ericales; family Sarraceniaceae; genus Heliamphora; species Heliamphora exappendiculata. The sequence goes on along the minus strand of JAOTRH010214762.1, from coordinate 9,597 downwards.
CCCTGGAAAATTTTAATCAATTCCCTCATTTTGGGTCTCTTCCCTTACCTTCAAAATTCCTAAATGCAAAGGACGCATTAGTGAGTCAACTTCTTATCGCCGTAAAAAATATTTCTGGATTTCTCCAGTGCCGAAGTGTTTTGAAGAAGATGTACAACGATTTGGTTCAAAGAGTGAAGCTATTGAGCCCTCTATTCAAGTTTAATCCGTGTTTGCTCTTCTTCTAGAACTTCATCATAATCGAATTTCGAGTTTATTCTGTATTGTTTGCGATAAAGAAATAGGAGTCGCCTTGCTGAACAGCATAATAAGAGTTTGATTGATAGCAATAGAACTAATCGCCGGAATAGGAGCAGTTGACCAGGATGAGAACCACCATGTTGGTGGCGAAGGTGGCGTTGTCGACGACGGTGTTGAGTTGAGAGAGGTGGGAGGGGTCGACAAAAAGTAGCTGAGAGATTGAGGAAACGGTAGTGTAGGGGAAGGCATATTCGTAGGGATAATTTTAAAAATTTATAAATTTAATCATATTTTATATTATTTAATCCTTCCTAAATTAAATATGATTTTATTTAATTCATTACCTAATCTTACCCAAATCAAACATAAAAAAACTATTACCACATTATTATTAATTCCCATCTCATTATTACAAATTCATATACTTATCCCACCTTATTATCATTCTCGTTCCATTTATTCTGGTTATCAAACAGACCCTAAGATTTAGATAAATTTAAACTTAAAAAAGAGTAATGCAGAAAAATATTTAGAATTTAAAATAAATAATTTAGTTACACTTTTTAAAAAAGTTCGGCTCACAAAACTCAGAGTTAATTTAGATTTTGGTTTTTTTTTTTTACACTATTTTTTGAATTCCTATAATTTCTGTCACTAAAAACATGAGTTGATCTCTCTTTCTGATCTCCCTCTTGTTGGTAACTCATAGTGGATTTTAATTTGGCCTTTCGAGTTAAATTTTTTTAAAAAAAAAAACAAGGTAAATTATTTGATAACTTGTTTTTTTAAGTAACTTCTAAATGATGTTGGCTTGATTAAAAAAAATAGCTTTTAACATTTTGTATCACAATAATAATATCATTTTTTATTAATACTTGCAATTAATATGTAAAAAGAGTAATTTTGTATTTTAGTTCTGGTATTAAAACGCACTAAAAATTAAAAAGTTATTTTTAAACCTCTTGAGTGAGAGAAACGAACTATTTTAAACTTGTCCGCCAATTAAAAAGTTAGACCCAACTGGTAATTAGTTTAAAATTTTATTTTTTTTAAAAAAAATTTTGTTAAAAAAAATAAATTAATTTAAAGCAAGTTATTTAATAATTTAATTTCTAAATTAGCCTTTTTAAAGTTAATTAATTAAATAAAAAATTAATTTTTTTGTTATTTATTTAAATTGGATAATATTATTCTTCTACATATTTGATAATAATAAATACATATAGTTAAAATTAGTACTAAATAAAATATTAAGTAAAGGTATTATTAGTTTTTAAAATGTTATGAGAATTACAGTAAAGTATGTTACCAATTAATTTTATGATTTGACTTTTTAGATTTTTAACTGTTTGATTTTGTCAAATAACTTATGTTGGTTTTTTTGTGTGTGTGTATTTTTAATCAAAAAATTAAAAAGCTCAGTTGCCAAACAGGCCTTAGACCCAGCACATTCAAAAATAAAAGTTTAAACCTAAACTCATTCAATTCTTGTGCCGTATCAACGTGCAGACGTTGTTTTGTTTGACAAAAACTGCTATTGGTAAAATTATTATGGCACAATTTAATTATATCTTATATTGTGTTAATTAAATATATTTTCAATAGTTTAGGGATCATTTGGTAACGTTTATAGTTTTTTATTTTTTATTTATAAAAAATAAAAAATATATTTTTGTTTATGTTTATAAAAAATAAAAATAAAAACATATTTGATAACTTAAATGTTTGAAAAGTGGTAATTAGAGATTACGGATGAATCCAATAAAAATTTATTTACAAAATAAGTGAAAAAATATTTTTTCTGTTACTTAAAATTTTGTAAATTTTAAAAACTGTTTACAGTTTTTTGAAAACAAAAATAATTATGTGCCGTTTAGTAACGTTTATGTTTTCTGTTTTCTGTTTTTATTTTTAAATTTTTCGTAAATTGTAAATAAAAATATGTTTGGTAATTATTTTTATTTTTAAAAAATTGTAAACAGTTTTCAAAATTTACAAAATTTTAAGAAATAAAAAAATATATGTTTTCACTTGTATTGTAAACAAATTTTGATTGGATTCATCCGTAACCTTTAATTATCACTTTTCAAACATTTATATTACCAAATATGTTTTGTTTTTATTTTTTTATAAGCATAAACAAAAACATGTTTTTTTGTTTTTCGTAAACAAAAAATAAAAAACTGTAAATGTTACCAAACGGACCCTACTAACTTATCCTATAATAATCAAGCATATAACTTAAGGTTCGATTGTCAACTAGTTTAAAAGTTAATTTTTTTATTTTTTTATATTTTTAGTTAAAAAATTAAATCTAATTCAAAATATATTGTTTAGTAACTTAGTTTTTAAGTTAATTTTTTTTAAAATTAGTTATTTGGATAAAAAGTTATCTTTTTGTATTTTGTTCAAAATGAATTATTTTATCATTTTATATATTTAATATTAATAAGTATATAAGGTTGTTAGTGATATTAAATAAGTTATGAATAATGGGTATTATTGCATTTTAAAAATAGTAAGAGTTTAAATAGAATATTATGAGAGTTTGTGTTTTGATTTGACTTTTTAATTTTTTAAATTTTTGACTTTTTTTGTCAAACAAACAATCTTAATTTTTTGGCATTTTTAGCTAAAAATTTAAAAAAACTAAGTTGTCAATCAAGTCCTAATTAATTCAATCATAATACTAATACAATTTTATTTATAATTTTTATATTAATTCAATCTCATTATTAATTCAAACAAGGTCTTGAAACTATTTCATGCAAATGATTGTGGTAAAAAAAAAAAACACAAAGAAAGATTGGTTTTCCGGTGGTAAATGCTGGCATGGGATCTCAGTTCACCACGCGCGGCTGTTTTGTAGGCCATGTGTTGGTGACGCCTTTCGTACATAATATGGGAGTGTTTGGGAATAGTGCTGTTAATAATTTTAAATTTTTATTTTTAATTTTTATTATAAGTTATAAATTTTTTATAAATACTTATAATTTTTATTAAAATGTATAATTATTATTATTTAGTTATAAATTATAATTTTTATTAATTAATTATAATTTTTGTTATAAATTATAATTTATAAATTATTAATAATTACTTTACCAAACAACACCATACATATATTAAATGTAGAATTTAATTATGTATTTTAAGAAATTATATTTTTATTATTTAAATACTAAACAAGTGAACGATGGAACGATAATAATATGAAGATTATTTTATTATACTAAATTTTATTTATTAAGTGATTTATCACTACTTTATTAGATACAAATATAAACAGTGAGTCCAATAAACTAATAAAATAACAACACACGGTAAGCAAAATAATTAATAAAATAAGATGGTTATTGCAGCATGTTTGTTGGTGGAAGGATTATATATACCTTAGATAATTAATCTTATAAAATATAAAATATTTAATATTTAAAAAAATATAATATTAATACTTCGTTAACTACAAATATTATAAAATTATTAATCATATGTATTTATATATTCACTCATCATTGATTCGATCACTGAAACATGGAATGTACTCTTTCCAAACTATGGAATATGGGACCTCTTCTTTGGTCTTGTTTAGTTTTGGCATAAAGTTAAGTTTTTAGATATTTTTTATTAAAATCACAAGAAAAAAAAATCAAATCATATTACTTTTTTACATGGTTGTTTAAATTCATTTTTTAATCAAATGAAATTTTAACTTATTTAACTTAAAATTTTAAAAATTCAAATTATCAAAAACAAAATTGCCCTCAAATGAGTGTATGTTTGGGATAGCTTTTAAACTTGATTTTTAAAATATGTAATTTTTTTTTAAAAAAAAGAAAGAAGAAAAAGTGAAAGTATTTGGGAATAATTTTTTATAATAGCTTTTTTGCTTTTTTTATTTTTTTATTTTTTACTGAAATGTCTAAAATACTCTTACTTTTAGTTTTTAAGGTGTAATATTTGAGATATTGACACGATTTTTTTTATTTTTGTGAGTATAGTTAATTTTTTATATAAAGGTATTATAATAATTTTGTTTGAAAAAAAGTTTAGTGTTTAGGATATGTATTGACTTTTTTTATTAGATTAAGAGATGAAAAAAAATTTAATTAATTTTTTGTAAAAACCAAATAGTGCAATTTAGAAGCTGATTTTTTTACAAAAAAAAAAAAAAACTAGCTTAAAAGCTGACCCAAACAGAAAAGTTAACCGTTGAGAAAAAAGAAAACAAGTTTTGCTTCCTTATCTTCTGTTTCTCTTTTTTCTTTTTACATTTTTTAAAGATCACAATACTTATCACTAATCTCAATTGAATTAATTTTGTAATTAGAAAGTGCTAAACTGAGTCAAACTGGTTGATCGACTCGGATCTCCACTGGGGTCCGGTCCGGTCCCGTCTGGCCCAAACAGAAGGATTCTCCCGTGGGAAACCAAATCTATTTTTAGCTGTCATGCATGTACTTGTGTGACCCAAAAAACAGGATGAAGATGTGCAGGTGGCAATCAACATTACAACCTGTCTTGGCCAGGCCAGTGTCCGACCGGTTCATGCCCCGGGTCAGACCAGTTCAGCACTTCTTCTCTTCTTTCCCCCTCAAAAACATCATTTCCCTCCAATTTTATTTTTCTTCAAAGCATCAATGTCAGATGCCAAGGGATTTTCGGTCTTGAATCTTTCTGTCTCATTCAATTGAGAACAGTTAGAATATGTTTTGAGATTTTTGTGCTTTCAAATTTGTACGTAATCTAACGCCTTCAAATACATTAGGATATAGGTGTTAAGCGTGTAGTGTTTAATCATTATTTGATGAAATCTAAATGTTCGATCCATATCATTACCCATTTCAAAAGCACTATAGTGTTAAATAAGTTTTTTGTAAAACTTAATCTATGAAGTAGAGGCTAGGACCGTTACGACCGGAGCTAGAACATTCATGAAAACAAGCCTTGCGAACTTTGGAGCCTTGCCTTGATTAATTTTTTTTCCAACTCGTTTTGTGAGTATTTATATCCATTGTTTTTGTTACAATTTTATATTTTTATATTATATTATTTCATCTTATAGTAAAATTACCGTAAACCTATAAATGTATCTTTAATTTTTGAATGAACCATGTAAATCATGTATTTTATGTGTGATTACGTCATTCTTTCTCGATGTTATATTTTATTTCTATCATAACATGAGGGGCATAAAATTTTGAAGAGAGATCTAGAATTCGTGCTCCTGTAATATTGATTGTACTTGGTATTATTGAAATTAGTAACTTATAGATTGTAACTTACAGTAGAAATTATGAGTATTTGATAAAAATTGTAATTTATAATTGAAATAAAAAAAAATAATTATAATTTACAAGTGTTTAAAAAAAATTACAATTTATAATTAAAATTAATAATAAAAAACTAAAAAATACTACTGTAACTTTGACAAACACCACTTAAGCACCTTTGGAGATCAAAAAGGCTACTATGTTCTTCGTGGGCAGGCTTTAGGAAAAACTTTCTTTTCTTTTTTTTTTTTTTTTGAATCTTCAAAATTTTAGAAATGATGGTGGTCTCCATTGATGGGGGGCAACATGTCTCTAGAAAGTAAAAGGGTTTGATATCAGACAATTGAGCAAACCTTGGGAGTGGGAACCCTGGTGGGAACACTTATATTAATTAGGTTAATTGCTTAACAAAAGGATTAGTATCTTGTTAAAGTAAAGAGAAGGACCATTTATTCAAAGGATTAAGATAAGCTGCTACAATCAAGACATATTTTCCAACCTAAAGTAATCTAATACATTGTAAAAGATAGATTCCTCCTGTTGGCTGCTGCTTTTTACTCTATGTTCCTGAATCAGTTAAAGTGGTGTGCACTCCTTTTTTTTTTTTTTCACTTTTTCAATAAAAATGTTGAGATCTTCTGAAAAATGTCTTTTGAATGATCTAAACCCATTTGTGTTAATAGATTTTTTTTTTCACTTTTTCAATAAAAATGTTGAGATCTTTTGAAAAATGTCTTTTGAATGATCGAAACCCATGTGTTAATAGAATTTTCTTAATATGTATCGTAAAAAAAATATTTGAAACATATATTTAGGGAGGTCAGTTCACGATGTGACTTAATAGGCACGTCATTCGTTACGTAAATTATGAATAAATTTATTGAGTTTGAGCTCTCGTGCTCAACACCTAACTGGTCAACCTGACATATAGAGCTCACTTACAAGCTAATAAGAATTGACGAACCAAACATAATAATCTAAAAAACACTCAATATTATAGAAATTCGTCATGATAGAGTACTCTAGACATAATTGACCTGATTAATTAATATAACTATCTTCTCAAGGCCATCATAAAAATTAAACCAAGATACATAATTAGAGCGTTCTCTCAAAACTAGGTATGTAAGAATCTCATTCTATTATTGCGCAATTTCTATATTGCTTCTTACTTTTAAAGCCTTCACTAAGTTAATTATCTTGTAATGTTTTTCAATCGAACATCTCGATCGAATAATACTCTCACCTCTTTTTATTACGAAAGGGGTGAGAGTAATTTTCATTTTCTTCCACCACTGTTTTTGTTAAGGAATTATCTTAACCATCAAAATAGTGATTTCTTTTCGTTTTGGTAAAATTACGTGATGGTTAATCAACGACTGAGATTAACGTTAACGTTTGGTACTTGTATGGTCCTTTTGAACTTAGATTATTTGTATTTTTATGGTTCTTCACAAAACAAAAGAAAAATAATTTTGATACTTCCCATTAGCTAAATACACTCTTTATTTTATTTTTATTTAAATTTTTTACAAAAGTGCCCTTCATTCTCTATTCCTTAATTCCCTTTGTCCAAGTGCTTTAAAGACATTTTCATAATTTGGCCTAATAAAAACAAAATAAAAAGTGTGTTTGGCAAAAAAGAAAATATCAAAACTATTTTCCAAACAAATTAACTTACGTAGAAAAAAAATTCTCATGTGTTGAAATTTAATCACTAATTCCCGAACGCAAATAGAAGCACAATCATACATATACACACAAAAAAAATATATAAAAATTTACGTAATTCGGTACAATCTGTTTACGTTCGTAAATAAGAGAGATAATCAATTATAACCGTAGAATATACAACTATATGACCAATACTCAAAATGCAACACCCATAGTCCGAACCACAAAACAAATCATAATTTTCACTCAAAGATTGCACCACTGTCTTTGGTATGTTCCGCCTCTCGATCCCTGCATATTACACTTTCTTTTTTTCACAAACCCACTCAACATTTTTGTATTTAACATATAAATTTACAAAATTATCGTTCGATACAATACACATTTATAAAAAGCAGTAGTAGTGTTGCAAATTCACACCTTAAAAGACAAAAATGGAGTAATTTTGTACAAAGATGACTCTGAAAATTATTATTATTATATATATATATATATAGAAGAGGCGTACAATACACGTATTAATTGTTTAATACATGTAACATTACAGTCTGTCCGTGCATAGAAAAATACAAGTAACATAGAAAATGCTACTATCGAGGAGGTGGTGGGGTTGGGGTTGGAATTAACTTTGAAGTGGTTTCATGGTGGGCGAGGTCGACGCATGGAGATGGAGTGCCCACCTCCCCTCGTGCGCTCCATCTATACCCAATCGCGGCATCGCTCTTACCTCCCCAAAAATTATATATTTATTCTCACCCTTTGTAGGATAAAACTTATTTTTCCGTTAGTTCATGTTAATTGTTATGCAAGAAACGATAATTAAAAAATTAGAAAAAATAATGTAATTACACAACACAATTAATGTATTTTATTCAAAATTTAGATTACGAAATTACGGCAGTTTTTTACTATAAAAAGAGATAATACAATACAAAATTATATAAAATTCTAAGAAAAACAAGGAATAGAGACCCATAAAATGGATCAGAAAGCCAAAAATGGGTTGAAAGAATTTCCCCGGGGCACTAATCCTTAATTGAACCTCTCCATGAGTGCTCTGGTTAAAACCTAACGACTTTAGTTTCCGTTTTATGGGCTAAGCGTATAAAAAAACAATTTAATAACGCGATGTCTCTAGACCGTGTCGGATTATGAGTTGAATTTCTTAAAAAATAATTAAACTCAACACACTTAATAGTTCAAATTGTAAATTCTTATTAAGTACCCAATAAGTTTAATAATTTAAACTATTAAAAATTTAAATATTATTTACCTATTGAATCAAATGTGTGTATTTTTTTCTTAATAACTGCACGATTAGTGAATCAGTTAGGGAGTTTAGCGTTATTGAAAATAATAGTTTATAGATTATAATTCGTAATAAAAATTGTAAGTATTTAATAAATATTTAAATTTGTAATTAAAATAGAAAAAAATATTTATAACTTATAACAAAATTGTAAATGATTAGATAAAATTGTAACTTATAATAAAAAAAACTAAAAATTGACAATAAAAACTTCGTAAAACGCCATCATTAAATTATGATTGTTACTAAAGAAAGCTCAATGAATTTTAGATAATAACTTAATAGAGATCAATATTAATACACTTTTTAGTGTAAGGCCTATCACTTTTACATATATCAATACACTTTGCACAAATATTTATATATAAAATATTTTTTAACCACAGCCCAATAAATTTCAATTAACATTTTTCTTAAATTATTATATAGAGTATTAACTAACTTCTTATTTATAAGAACTACACTCGTAACTTTACTTTTCGAAAAGTATGAGCTTCTAAATTTTTTAAGTGGTATTAATTTTTTAAGATCAATTTATACAATATTTTTTAAATTTTATTTGGAATCTCTGCTAAAAACAGTAATTTTAATTAATATTTTATAAATTAATTAAAATATACATAAATTGATCCAAATATCTTCAAATATTAAAATAAAGGTAAATTACACTGACATCCCCTGAGATTTTTGACAAAAATATTGATCACCCATGTGGTTTCAAAAATTACACTAATACCCATTTAGGTTTGATTTTAACATCAAATCAACCTAATTCCATTGAAATTAACAGAATTTATCTCAAAACCACCCTCAATACCACCCTAGTCCGAAATCACCTCTGAAACCACCCCCAACCCACGCCCCCAAACCACCCTCTTTCTTTCTCTGCCATTTCTCTCTCTCTCTCTCCTCTATGCCCTCTCTCTCTCTCTCCCTCTGCTCTCTCCCAAACTGCCACCGCCACACTCCCAAATCTCTGGCCTGCCGCCACCGCCACACCCTTAAACGTTCGCCGCCACCGCCTCACCCCCAAACCCAGTTCGTCGCCCGAGTCCACTCATTCTTGGTCGATACTCACTCAACGAGAAGGAGAAGCAATTG
>JAOTRH010214751.1:0-10753 GCA_034768845.1 Heliamphora exappendiculata | reverse complement strand
GTTTTTATTTTACTTATTTTTGTATTTAGTAATTTTTTATTTTTTAATTAAAATTTTTTAAATAAAATTTTGTAATTTTAAAAAACAAAAAATAAAAAATAAAGAAAACATAGGATGTAAATGTGAAAACAAAAAAAAAACATAAGGTTTAAGTGTGAAAATATTGTTTTTCTGTTCAAAAGTTAACGAAAATGTTAACTTTTGAATCTAAGTGTTACAAAAAAAAAAAAAAATGCAATAATATTTCAAAGAATTGAGGATGTGACAGTGATATAACTTTTAAATACAAAAAATATAAGTATAATTTACCTATAAAAAAATATCAATTTACATATTAAGTTAAATGAGGGCAAATATAGAAATTAAGCACGTAATATTTCTATTCAATTGTCAATATTCACACATATTCGGTTATAAACAAATACAATATATGATATTCGAAAGTAATATATATCTAAAGTATTTTATACCTATTTATATATTGAAAAATAAATCCATTTATTTTCAAATAATCAAACAGAGCCAGGAGTAAAGACCACATGGCACCCAATGGTTCTGAAACTCATCACATTTATACAATCAACAATATTTGAGCATGACTTCGCCAATGGTGCTAAAGCCCATGTTTGGTCTAAAAAGTTAAGTAAATTTATTTTGAGTTTTTTTTTTGTTTTTTTATTTTTTTTTATATATTTATTTTAAATTTTTTATTTTTTTGGTTCCTTGTGGCAAGAAAATACCAAAAAATATGCTGGTTAGTACTAAATTTTAAAAAAAATTTACTAAAAATGAATAAATTTTAAAAAAAAGTCAAGAAAACTTAATTAAATTGGCTTTTTTGGCCTTTTATAAATTTTTTTTTAGTTTTGATTAAAAAAATTTACTTTACTTAATAACGGGAGGAATTTAAAATTTTCACTAATTTGAGATAATATTAAGAAAAATTTATTGAAAACAAAAAAAAATTACGTAAAAATAAACTCATCCAAATACAGGCTATAATCACTAAAAAGCAATAGCAGTCAAACTACAGATAACTTTACTTGGCATTGTTACTAATACCAGAGATTATTTTCCTTTTCCTAATTAGCAAATCGCCACTAAACCACAAATCACTCACGCGCCACCATCCCAGACGGCAGTTTCAACCTATCCGCCGCCTGAAGAGGCGGCGCGTTCCGCCCTGACCCTCAGCCACTCGACAACTCCCCCAAACACCAACTCAACATTCTCGTCGGGCTCACCGATTAGCTGGTGCCACATTCCCGGAAACATCCGTAAAGTCTTGTCCTTGCTCGCCGCCTGCTTATACAGCTCCTCCACCCACACAGGGTCGCACACGACGTCCTCCCCGCCGTGGATGATCAGAAACGGCACCTCCACCTCGGCGAACTTCGACTGCAACTCCCTGCAAACCCTCAGGCACTCCCGCGCCGTCGCCGCGCGTGGCCTCGCTAATGTCCACCTCGGGTTAGCGAACGCGAGCTTTCGCTTCCACTCCTCCTTGAACGACAGATCCGGCAGCGACCCCGTCGTCGGGACAACTTCCCACGTCGGCACCAGCGCGGCGACGATCGGCAGAAAATGCACAAGCGGCCACGGCGGTTTGAACTTGTCGCTGACTCCGCACATTGCGCCGTTGAGCACGATCCCGTCGTACGGCCTGCTCCCGCCGCCGCCGCCATGCCGGAGAGCGATGAGCAGAGCGATTGCTCCGCCGAGGGACTCGCCGTAGAGGAACGAGGGAAGCGAGGGGTCGTGGCGAGCACGGAAGGAGTCGAAGAAGGAGATACAGTCGTCGACGACGGGGTTGATGTCGGGGATGTGGATGGAGAGGCCTTCGGAGTGGCCGTGGCCCTGGTGGTCAATCCCGCAGGTGGCGAACCCGGACTTGGCGAAGAGAACGGCGGTGAGCTGTACAGTCCAGGTACAATCGCTGGTGTAGCCGTGGATGACGGCGACGGTGCCGAGAATCTTAGTCGGCGGCGAAGGGATCCACCACTGGGTGAAGAGCTTCAACCCTCTAGAGTTGGTGATGAACTGGGACGAGTGAGTCACCGAGTGGCGAGCGTAGAACTCCGCTGGAGTGAGCGAGCCGAACGGGCTCTTCTCGTTCGCCCCCGCCACCGGGTGTTCCATTTCTGCTGCGAAGACAGAACCGAAAGTGTTGGGATATGTGCTTAAATGGAAGAGTTTTGCTACACAGATTTAAATACATTTTTTTTATCCATATAAAAGTAGTATTTTTCTAAATGGAATTAAGACAACCCAGAGAGAGACAACACGGATTCCTGCAAAAACAAAGAAGAACCAGAAAGAGACTACACGGATTCGTTCTTTTTCTAAATGGAATGAAGACAACCAAAAGGGAGACAACACGGATTCCTGCAAAAACAATGAAGAACAAGAAAGAGACTACACGGATTCGTTCTTCTTCTAAATGGAATGAAGACATCAATTGACAGAGAAGAAAAACTAATTATATATATATATATATATATATATATGGACAAGTAATTATAACTTCAATATTTATACTTTGTAGTGCATTAGTTCACTTTTTTTTTTAAATTTCTCAGATTCATTCTTTTAAAAGTCATAAGGATTAAGATTTTTTAATTTAATACGAGGTAATTTTGTACAGTGGCTCCTTGAATTTTTGTTGATTGGTCATTTAGCAGTGAGAACATAATAAATTTTAAACTTTTGAAATTAAATATCTATAATTATTTAGAATAACTTAATAATAGTGATATAATTAAGTTTTTAGTCTTTTAGCATTTTAGTTTTTTTACATAAAATAATTATATATATATATATTTAAAATATCATAATTTTTATTGTATACATCTGTTTTTTATAAAAAATTATATTTTTAAAATTTACTCGTCAAAATCTACCCAATAATATCCATATTAAATGTAAAATTATATTAAAAAAATTATAAAATTATAAAAAAAAATTATTTAAAAATCTTATAACTTAAAGTCATAAAGCTTTTTCACTATTATTTTTTAGATTAAAGTCACTAATTTGCTTCACCAAATAAACTTTTAGCTTATTTGACATAAAGCGATTTTAAACAAAAATATTAATTTAAAGGTAGGTTGCCAACCAAAGCATAAATTTATAATTTGTGAAAGCTTCTGTGGCCTTTTAGAAACTAAAAATATTATCCGTATTTAAAATATAAATATCGAATAAAAAAAGTAATCTGGTGCAATATACTTGAACTAATTTATAGTGTTTTTATATTATTAATAGCTCAATTATAATTTTTTTTAGTAGGGTCAATTGATCCCACATTAATCAAGGTGAAGTCATCCTTATTTTATAGACAATATCACACTTATCGTGCACTCTCCTAATTACTTAGTGAGGGAGGTCGGATAATTAACTTGCCAACCTGGCAACCACGCCAGCTCAGCTTCCAGAGTAGTCGACCACCAAAGTGTCCCGAGCTTAAGTAGCTCGACTGCTTAAGCTTAGATAGTTATATAAATCGGCTAGTATGGGCCGAGCATAACAGATCCTGAGGCACAATCACCCAAGTTCAGAGGGCGTGCGCCCGAACCTGACACCACTGTCATTGTGTCAAGAGCAGTTAATCAACACTCAGAGTAGAGTGTCAGGAGTGGTTGGCCAAAGCCCATATATGGTCTAAGAGCAAGTGGGAAGACCTGACCCGATAAAAGGAACATTGAACTCATGCATTTATAAAGGTTTAGTTCTAGTTGTTTGGGAGGACAGAGAAAGAATAACCTAACCCGGGACGAGTCTAGTCAAGACAAATGACCCAGGTCTGGTCAGGTTAATCTCTCACAATAAACGACAGATGAACAATAAACAAAGGTACGCATTCACAAATACACTAACTCTACTATCTGCATAACTCTCTCCTTTTGCCTATCTCATTCTCTCTCTACAGAAGCTAATTCGATCGTTGGAGAGCCCTTCAATTGGTCAACCAGTGGGATATTTCTCACTACTTTCTTGTGTAGGTGAACATGGACGACCAGCGAGGATGAGACGCGTAAATCTCCATTTTAACCCTTTACAATTTAGTGATGTCTGTGAGAATTACAAAGAGCACCTTCATTGCTACGAGCTGGGAGAACCACGCTTACAATAACCAACAGAAAGAGCACATCGGGCCTTATGAAGAGATTTCACGTTCAAATCGTCACACCCAAAGTCACCATGAAGGGAGACACCGGGTTTACTCCAAAGTCCATGTTGGAGGATTGAGAGTAAATCAAAGGGAGGACACTACAGACGGGAGCTCTCATTGAGCTACACCATCTGAGAGAGTCCATCCTCCCTGTTATTCCTTGCAGTGGATAGTGGAACAGTACCAGGACAAGCTGGATAGGTGCAACCAACAACTAGTCAGGCTGTGTAGGGAGTTGCGTGATTCCAAGGTCCAACTGGACCAAACACATGCACCAAAGCCTCAATCGAACCCCTCACAGTCTAACCGTGGTTCGAGGGTGTAAGCTGACCCTCAATAGCAGTATAAGGTTGAACCAGACACAAAACTCTAGTAACACTTAAGTTGGAACCGTAGCCTGACAAGCGCTATGTCACGGACCAAGACTTTCTCTTTTACTTACACCTCTTGCGGCACTTAGACAATGCACGCGAGTGTCTAAATCAGCCTTCCCCTCACTCAAGATCAAAAGGCACACCTCTCACTCTCACAAAGAGACACACTTGGATAAGGGATTTTCACTATACAAGAAATAGTATACAAGGCTTTTTACAATGTTACAAGACTCTTTCCCTCAAATTCTTAAAAGCTCATAGGCTCTCACTTGACTCACTCTCTCTCTAGAGCTTTCTGACTCCCCAACTCACTTGGTTGATCTCCAAATGAGATCTCCCACCTTTATATAAGCCTCCACCTCTTCAATGAATGGTGAAAATTGATTTGATCCAAGGGCCAAGATTAGCCCTTCAAAATTTTCTCAGAAAATATTTAGACATCCCTAATCTTCTCCTATGTTCTAGAGTATTCTCCAATGCTCTCGAACTTAGATGAATCTTCCATACCCTTTCAGGGTTTTCTTAAGCCTTCCAGAATACCCTAGAACATTCCAGACTCCTCCAGAACTTTCTAGGTGCTTGAAGGTTCTTCCTTACTCTGAATTCTTCTACCTGCTCTAAAACTTTTCACGATCCTCCAGCGCCTTGAATTGCAATATGCTAACTCTCTTCATGCTTTTCACTGCCACGTAAGTTAGCAGGTCATGACAGCAAGGTGCCAGTCCTCAAAGGGAAAGAGCCCCTCAAGGAAGACCGAAGGTCAAGAAAAATAATTAGAAAAAATATCTAAGACAGTAGTTGCACCTCTAGCTCGAGAGAAGGATCTACCCCCTCTAGGAGACCGATAAAAGATGTAAAGCAGCGTGTTCTAGAGCAAATCTCGGTCTCTCCTTTTACAAGTTATTAGGTTCCTACAAAAAATACAAGTTATCGAATATGTTTAGATTTTTGCATTTTTTACAAAAAAAAATCGAGTAAAAAGACTAAAAGATATAAGAATAACATCTTAACATTGTTGAATTCATGTAAAAAGAATCTTGAAGTCAATTTTATTTTATTTTATTTAAATCGTCCATAAAAATTTATGAGGGCTCCGCTTTAAAAGTCCGCTTAAAGTTCCCTAAAAACTCAACATTAGTCCTACTTTGTGGGTGGACTGTGTAGAATGTTTCTCCAGTATTTACCAAATCAAAATTGTGATATCTCATTTAGGATCACTTGAAAATTGAAAATAATCTGATAAATGAACAAATATGTCAACTACTACCAACAGTAACTTAACCAATTTCAAACCATGCTATTGATCGTTCAGTCTAAACCAATAATATACTTTAGGTCGTGACAATTAATCTTAACCGTCACCCTCATCGTTGCAAATTTATTCAATCCTTGTTCGCATTCAACCTTCTCTCTTCCCTCAGTTTCAAAAATGTCAGTAACAGTCAAATATCAATTTTGCATCCTACAAATTTCAAAAACTGTTTTCAGAAACATCAATTTTTACTTCACCAATCACAATGGATTCCTATTCTTTTGCTACTGAAGTTAGCATTCGACGCCTACTCCAGTTTAAATTCGAACTTTTTAAGAAAAATTGAAACTTTATGTTTGGACCAAGCGAACAAAAGAAGGAATTAAAGAGATTGAAGAGTAAAGAACTACGTCGAACTTAATTTAACAGTCATTGACATTGATACTTAAGAAACTATTAAGGGATTGGTTCAGTTATTCGACATTTCTTTATTTAAAATGACAAAAAAAACAAATATCAAATCATAATTTTTTCACTACGCATAATTATACACAAAACAAAACAAAACCATACATAAGCAATATAAAATCATGCAATACCCATTATTTGCATCATCTGAATTAGTACAAACTCGGTTCATTTCACATGATATGGTGTAGCTAGGGGAAGAAAAAACAAAGAAAACAAAGGAAGATAAGAAGCAACATGATAGCTTTTTTTAAGCCTGTTGCTGTCGTTTTGGAGCACCCGATTTCACCGGCGATTCGACTGCGGATTCCGATCATAACAGGTATGGATCGTAAGCGTGTGGGAATCCGATCATCGGCAAGGTTTCCCAAGAACTTTGGTGGACGGAGGTGTAGGAGTAGGAGAGTGGTGGCTGATCAGGAGTTGCAAGGAGGAGCGAGAGATAAGAGAGGAAGCAACACAAGAAGGTGGTGATAGGTGCCATCTTGACCCCTCGTTGGACCGCTCGAACTGCTAACTGGTTGGTGATCAGGGTGGAAATGGAGTTCTGTGTTGCTTTATTTGGGGCTTTTGGGTTCTTGTCAAAGCAACGGTTGCTTGAGTTCATAATGTTGCTTCAGCATGAAGCGGGAGTTCATCATCCAGTGTGGTACGATTCTGGGCCGGTACGAGCCCAGTTTGGACCCAAAAGGGTGATCTAAACCGTTGGTTTTGAATTCTGCGTTGAAAATCTTGTTTTTTCAAAAGAAAAAAAAAATCATATTTGTAAAAGGAAAAATAGATGGTTTGAATTTAAGATTAATATTATTACCTAGCTGAAACTGTCAATTTTTTTTACTTAACTAGTTGATTTCAACAATTAGTAAATTGATAATAAATTAAAAAAAAAATTATTCAACAAAAATAAATTACATAAAAATTTTCTATTAACCGCGCTAAAACTACCCGCGCACACTCAAAGTTGTAGCCTAAAAATGAGTCCACACTATAGTCCACAACTAAACCGAAGTAAAAAATACTTCACTCCCCGCCTCGCTTGAAGCGGTAAGCAGTTTGTCCCATTATTAAACAAATCGTTTATTTTGTATAATTTTTATATATATATATTTAAATATTTAATTAAAATAATTTTTTACATAAAAAAATTTATCAAACTTATAAAATAAATAATTCGAATCAATATTATAAATTTAGTCATAGATCCGTAAAATAAAATCTAATCTTGAAGTGTCCCCCCCCGCCGCCGTGGCAGTGGATAAGATAATTAAGAATCGATTCTTTTCTTTCTTTTTCTGCCTTTTGATTTTGGTTGTGGATTGTGACCAGTGTACCATGCGCCCTGCACGTCAACAAAGCGCCACCTTTAATTTTAAATTTTTTATTTTTATTTATAAAAATATAATTTTTAAAAAGAATTTATGTTAGTGTTCTTTTTAGTTTTTAAAAACATTTGTTATTTTAATTTTGAAAACAATTACTTTTCAACTAATAAGTCCCTGTTGGAGTATCTAAAAAGCTAATTTTTAATTAAAAAATTTATTATATTTTTTATTTTCTTGAATGAAATCTATTCATTTCATTAATAATTTAGATTTTTTGGAATGAATGGTTATAAAACTTTTAATAAAAAAGTTAACTATACTTTCAATTTTTTTTGCAAAAAATAGTAATGTTATCTCAATAAAAAATAGTAATATAATTTTGTCTTCTTTTTCTCTTTTTTTTTTTTAAGAAAAAGAGCTAAATATACGAAAAGTTTAACTTTTTAAGCATTCCAAACAAGCCTTAATGGCTATAAAATATCAATTTTTAAAGGCAACTCAATATGATATTGATTTTTAAAGACAACTCAATCGTTATAGAGGAATTTAATTTTGATACAAGTATTTTATGTGTGGAATATCTTAGTCATGGGCATCGGGTGTCTAGAGGTTTGATCCCAAATGTTCAGAATTTGAATTTGGGAATGGTAATTGTTTAATTATTTTTTCAGTAATTTTGTTTTTTTATATTTTTTCTTGATTAATAAGATGGTGACAGTAGGATTGTCTAATTATTAAATCTTTGTAATTATGAGTTACGAAATATTAATAATTTTTTTTATTAAAACCAAACTACAGAAAATATTTTTTGAAAAATATTTTATATCACAAATAAACACAGAAAAATAAGTCATTTTCTAAAAAAATATTTTTTATAAAAAATATTTTCTGTTGAAAAATATTTTCAACCCAAATAAATAGGGCATTAGTTAAAAAGTGACTTGAAACAACTATGCAAAGAGCAAAGTTATAATTTAACAGTTAATTTCCTATTTATAACTCTAACAAAAATACTAAAACTCAGCTTTAAGCCTTAACCAAATGAGTCCTAAAGTCTCCTTTTGGTTGTAAAATAACTTTTAAACCTTTTTTTAGTCCACAAACCAAAAATGCTAAGATATTTGGCAAATCTTCACTATGGGAAAAAAAAGTCTCGTTTTTAAAGTTGTTTTCAAAAAATCAAATCAACTTCATCTTATTTATAATTCATTTATCACTGAAAAGTCAAATATATCTATTAAAAGGCAATATATAAAGCAATATGATCAATTGACAAACACGTAAAAAAAAAGAAGATAAAGATAAGAGTGTGGGCCATCATATATTATAAAAACTTGGCTTTTTTTGGGGTCTTTTATGGAATTAGACCTAGTCGGATATTTTTTGATTTAAAATGAATTTATTTTGATAATTTGAATTATTTATTTAATTATTCTCAGTGTATATATTATTACTGTAAAATATCAAGTTTATCGAATATCGTAAACTTCATTAACAAATCACATTTGTGTTAAGAAATAACAAACTATGATATCTATTTACTATTTATTTTATTAATATAAATGTAATTTGATAAGATAATTAGCGATATCTGATTAATTTATTTTTTTTATAATAGTAATATATACACTAAAAATAATAAAATAAATAATTTAAATCATTAAAATATGTTTATTTTGGATCAAAAAAATAGTCTAATTAAACCAGTCGAATCCCATAAGAAAGTGGAGAGAAGCCGATTCCTATTACAAAGCCAACTTAAAAGTCTTTGAAAATCATTCAAAAAAAGAATCCAGCTTTTTTACAAACCATCTCTCTTTCACAATTTTTTAGACCAATTTTGCCTTCATTGGGCTAAATTTTTAAAATTTTATTTATTTTTTATTCAAAATTTTTATTTCTTCGAATCGCCTTGATAAAATAAATCAAAAAAGTAAAAATATTTAATCAAGAAATTAAAAAAAAATACTAAAGATAAAAATAAGCAATATAAAACTTGATATATTGAATTATGTTGACTTATTTTTATTCTTTCTGAACTTTTTTTATATCTTCATTAAAAAAAATTACTTTTTTGAATTGTTTCAATGAAAAGAGTTGAAAAAAATAATAATTTAACTAAATAATAAAATAATTTTCAAAAAAAAAAAATAAACAACAAATAAAATAAATAAGCAATGATCTCACACCGAGTCAAGATGTTGTATATCATCGTCTCAAGCAATTATTGAGTGTTATATGCTATTATCTACGTAATACTTTTTTTTAATAATTCACAAAAATAAAAATAAAAATTAGACAAAATAATATTAACTCGTAAGAAAAACTTATATGATGTGACATCACATAAATCGTAAAAATATTTAATAATTTGTCTATAACTTTTTAATCTAATGTGACATTACATAAATAATATGACAGTAAAAGTATTTAATAATTTGTCTATAATAGTTATGCATTGAGCATTGACCCAATCAAGACATATTCACGAGCAAGAACTATGCCTAATTGACCCTTGTAATGAGATCATCTTTGGTATTTGTGACCCACCTTCTTGTTTCCATATGTTTTTTTATGCTACTGTGTAAAATTATAAATAGAATTATGTATAGGATGCAGGTATTTTTTATTGATGTTTAGTAAGATTGAGACCAAAAAAAAAATAATTTATACACTTATAAAATAGGGAATGAAGGACCTTAACAGGAGACTATAAAATATTTTGAAATAAACACCGAGAGCTTATGATTCAAATCTTCTCTACTTAATAACAATGGGGTTGTTATATTAATACGGTTAATACAGGTAATAGAGTACTACCAATTCGATATTCATCGAGTTATTTATCCCAATCTCATACTACAAAAGCAAAATTGTTAATTTAATGAAATAATTTATAATAAATAGATACTACATGTCTCATACTTCAATCTTCTCTCCCTGCAGTGACCATCCTCAGCAAAGTCTCAACTGACTGCATAGGAAGCGAGTGGCACTGTGTGCATTGTGCAGGAGATTGCATTGCAGTTGTAACACGCATCTGAGATGGCACACCCTCCGGGCCAGGGTGTCAGGTGGCGGCGCTCTGCAGGCGGTTGAGGGTGTGGAAGGTGGGCTGGGAGACGCGCTGTGGGAGGCTGCCAGCAAATGCTGCCAGCACTCGCAG
>JAOTRH010214729.1:0-10753 GCA_034768845.1 Heliamphora exappendiculata | reverse complement strand
TGCTGAGAATTTGAAGCTTCCTCTTGATTTGGATCTTCCTTATCTTTGATGAAGATATCTTCAACACCTTTTTCTATATCTAAAAGGTTATCTTCACAAATATTTTTTGAAGAACCAAGATTAACTTCATAAAAAATAACATGTATAGATTCTTCAACAACTGGGGTCCTTTTGTTGAAAATTCTCTACGCTTTACTAGATATAGAATATCCTAAAAAATACCTTCATCAGATTCTGTATCGAATTTGTCCAAAAGTTCTTTGTGATTGTTTAAAACAAAATATTTGCACCCAAAAGCGCGAAAATAGCTGATGTTAGGATTTCTTTCATTCCATAGCTCATATGAGATTTTCTTGAAAGATGCTCTTATCATTGCTCTATTTACGATAAAGAAAGCAGTGTTTACAGTCTCGGCCCGAAAGTATCTTGGTAGATTATTTTCACAGAGCATGGTTCTAGCTATTTCTTCCAATATCCTATTTTTTCTCTCAACAACTCTATTTTGTTTAGGGGTTCTAGGAGCAGAAAAATTATGGTTAATACCATTTTCATCACAAAACTTTTCAAAATTTTTATTTTCAAATTCTCTACCATGATCACTTCGTATAC
This sequence comes from Heliamphora exappendiculata, assembly GCA_034768845.1. Classification (NCBI taxonomy): domain Eukaryota; kingdom Viridiplantae; phylum Streptophyta; class Magnoliopsida; order Ericales; family Sarraceniaceae; genus Heliamphora; species Heliamphora exappendiculata. The sequence goes on along the minus strand of JAOTRH010214729.1, from coordinate 10,144 downwards.
TTGTGATTTGAAATTTTTTTTCATTTTGAACTCTCTAAGATAATTTTAAAAAAGAGGCAAAGGCTTCATCCTTATGAGCTAAGAATAGCACCCAAGCGTATCTAGTGAAGTCATCTACAATAACAAAGGCATATCTCTTGCCTCCAATGCTTAAAGTCCTTGTTGGACCAAATAAATCTATGTGCAATAATTGTAATGGCCTAAAAGTTAAAATCTCATTTTTAGAATGAAAAGAACTTCTAATTTGTTTACCTTGTTGACATGCATCACACACTTTGTCTTTTTTAAATTTGATTTGGGGTAACTTAATTACTAATTTCTTTTTCAAAAGTTTGGAAATCAAGTTCATACGTGCATGTCCAGCCTTCTATGCATAACCAACTATTATCACTCAAGGCGGCTAAGCACTTGGTGTTATTTTTAGAAAGATCATTTAGAGTAAATGTATAAATATTTTTATGCCTATTACCTTCAAGAATAACTTTGTTATTGATTGAATCTTCAATAACACATTTAACATGATCAAACACAACTTCGTAACATTTGTCACAAAATTGGCTTATGCTAAGAAGGTTATGTTTCAAATCATCAACAAGCAAAATATTTTCAATAAAAGGGAAAGAAATTTTACCGACACAGCCAATTTCTATGATTTTTCCTTTGCTATTGTCTCTAAAGGTCACAAATCCACAATCTTTTGGCTTGAGAGATGCAAACATCGATTTGTTTCCTGTCATATGCCGTGATTAAGCACTATCGAGGTACCACATCCCTTCCTTAAATGAGGATTTGAGACAGACCTGCAATGAGAATCAAGTTTTGATTTTTTGTATCTAAATTTTCGTGGGTCCTTTGATATTAGTTTCTTGAGGGTGGTTCCTTTAGGAACCTAAGCCTTCTTAACAGAAACATTTAAAATTTTTTTATGTGGACAGTGGGTGACAATGTGTCCATACTCATAACAGTGAAAGCAAGTGGCATTTAAATGATTTGATGATGCCTTGACAAATACGTTACTCAAGAGTTTTTGTTTCTTCTTGGGCTTGTAACCAATTTCAGCTTTAACAAAAACACATTTTTGCATCCCAAGAAGTTTATCCAATTTTTTTTCCTTGAGTGAACTTATAAACAGTTTTTGTAAGATCCTCAACTCTTTCATTCAAAATTTGATTTTTATTTTTCAGATCAGAGATTTGTTTTGCTAAAATAGATTTGTCACTTTTTAAAGTCTCTATATCTGTTGAGGAGGAAAGAGCTAATTTTTTTAGAATAGAATTCTTAACACCTAATTTTCTCAATTCATCATGTAAATCTTCAAAAGTATTTGACAGTTCTTCTAATGAAAAAGAATCAGGAGTTACTTCATCATCTTCTCTGGCCATAAGGCATAGATTGGTAACTTTATTATCTTCTTTTTTATTCTCAGAATTGCTGTCATCGCTTTCGCCCCAAGCTGCAATCATGAATTTCTTGAATCCTTTCTTGAATTGTTCCTTGAGCTGAGGGCATTCAGCTTTGACGTGTCCAGGCTTCTTGCATTCATAGCAAATTATCTCATCTTTCTTGTGTTCAGCTTTGAATATGCTGGAATCACGTTTGAACTTATTTGGTTCTCCATTATATTCTTTCTTCTTGAAGAATCTCCTTCCTCCGAATTTTTTATTTCTAAAAAACTTCTTGAACTTCTTTGTGATGAGAGCTATGTCTTCATTGTCATCACTGGAGGACTCTTCTTCAGATTTTTCATCATGAGTTGAAGATTTGAAGGCAATATCTTTCTTCTTTTTGTTGTCTTCTTCATCATTCATCTTGATGTTCATCTCATGGGTCATGAAAGAACCAAAAAGTTCTTCTAGGCTGAGCTTGTTCAGGTCCTTGGCTTCTTGTATAGCCGTGACCTTTGCTTTCCAACTCTTAGGCATGCACCTAAGAATTTTTTTACCATCACTGCATTAGAATAAATCTTGTCAAGAGATTTCAGTCCATTTATAATATTAGTGAAGCGAGTAAACATATCAGATATAGTTTCATCATGCTTTATTTTAAATAGTTTATAGTTATGCACAAACAGACTGATTTTTTATTCTTTCACTTGATTGGTACCCTCATGGGTAACTTTGAGTCAATCCCAAATTTTTTTAGCGGTGCCACAAGTTAATATTCTATTGAACTCGTTTGGATCAAGTGAGCAATAAAGGAGATTCATAGCTTTAGCATTTTTTTGTACCTCCCTAATGTCAGTTTCAGTCTATTCTTCTTCTGGTTTATAGACAATTTCTTTTTCAACAGTTTTGGTGGATCTTTTGGATCCATTTATGATAATCCGTCAAAGGTCATAGTCTACGATTTGAATGTATATTCTCATTCTAGCCTTCCAACAGTTATAGTTTGTTCCATTGAACAAAGAGAGTCTGTTGATCGATTGACTTTCAGATTGGACAGGTCTAATACTAGTCATTGCCATATAAAACACTTTGACTGTTAAGTCAAAAGCAAGAGCCCAAGCTCTGATACCAATTGTTAGATCTAGGCAACCCAAGAGGGGGAGTGAATTTGGTCTTTAAAAAAATAAATAGCAATTTTAAAATCTTTTTCTGAAATCTTTTAATATTACAATAAGGCGAGATAAGCAAATATAAAAATAATGCAAGTATTAAAAAATAAAGGATAGAAAGATAGAATCAGACACTAGAGATTTATAGTGGTTCGACTTTATCCTAACCTACATCCACAGCTCAAGATCTCACTTGAGTATTTTTATTATTCAAAATACTTTACGGGCGTATTCTAAGTCTTTACAAGTTTCAAATCTTCTCTTGAGCTATCTGAATATTTACGGACACATTCAACGTCTTATATAGCTTCAAGAAAATTCTATGAAAATAAGCCTCTATTTTCTTCTAATATCTCTTGAACCCTTCTTTGATAAGTTTTACTCACTCACTCAAAGACTAAAGGGTGAATCACCCTTGATTACAATAAATGAGATGTAATAGATGAAAAATACTCACTCTCTTTACAGAAATAATTTACAATAAATGAGAGGATAAAGAGATATGAGGAACAAGAACTGAAGTTGCAGCAATAAATGTGAGTTTGATGATATCTGATATTGATTATCAGTAATTAAACAGTAAATGCAAGTCTCCAACCTTTTAAATGCTGAGAAGTAACTTCTTATATAAGTTTTTGTAAGTTTATGACCGTTTGAGGTAGATGAGAACAATAAATGTCAATAATTCAGCTGTTGAGACTGTCGTATTTTGAATTTTTGTTTTTAGGATCGACATAAAAAGCTTTGGTGTCGACAAAAAGTGTCTAAGGTAGGGCCTTCAAGTGGTTGGGTCGACACAAATTTTCTGCAGGGTCGACATAATTTTTGCACTTTACCTTCCAACGTTCTGGGGTCGACACATTTGAATCTGGTGTCGACACGTTTAAAGCTTCAGCATCCGGATGGACCATTTGTGTCGACTCAACTTGTCTCTGGTGTCGACACTGAAATTCTGTAGGAAGCCTCGGTTGTTTTGTGTCGACACATTTGCTCTTTGGATCGACACCAAAATTCTGCAGGCAGGCTCGGGACTTTTGGATCGACACGATTTGTCTCGGGGTCAACACCAAAATCTGTAGGAGGTCTCGGTTGTTTTGTGTCGACACAATTTTTATTTGTGTCGACCTAAACTTTCGAAAACCAAACGTGAGGATCACTTTCGTGTCGACAAAAAATATGTATGTGTCGACTCAAAATGAGTCCAGGGCACTTCGGCACTTTTTTGTTGACACAAAACTGGTTTGTGTTGACACTAACTTTTTGATACTTGAAGAACAACTTGAAAAACAGTTATGGTGCCAAACTATTTGATCAATAGGTGGTGACACACTTGATATGTTTCAAGTATGCTTTGCCTTAAAAATGTTTGACTTAATTTTTAATTAAGATCAACACAAAAATATTCTACTTAAATAATGCTTAAGTGTTTAAATATTTTTGAGATGAAAGTCATTTTTTTTGTTATGGTGTCAACTTTGATTGTTCAAAATGCGTTAACACTTTCATTTTGAAAATATAAAATATTACCCATTTAAAACTATTAATTCTTAGAAAATAAATTATAAAAATTTTTAAAATCAAATTAAAATGCCCTTGGGCTAACAAAAACAAACTGAAACCCTAGGGACACTTAAGAAAAGGATTACGAATGGGGAAACTAAAACAGTTCTTACAGAAAATGAAGAGAAAAAGGGAGAAAGAATTACCTGGGTATAGGAATGCAAGTGCGAAAAACTCCGATGCGAATGGTGATCTCAATCGGCAGCGAAGTTGGGAAGATCTTTTGTCCTCTCCAAGTGTAGCCAAAGGAAGAATAATAGTTCCCCCTCTTTACTCACAATTCAAAACCTAATAGTTGGTTTGAATAACAGACGAAAGAGATTGATCCCAAGCTTGGTTAATCCACGGCTGGGGAAACACCTACAGAAAAGGGGACTTAGGACTAGGGAGCATTGAACACGCGACATATGGCAGTTGGGGTGCATCTTGGGAAAAACAGTTGTGGACTGCCATTCGCCTCATTGGAAAACTCACTATTTGATTGCTCACATTAAATGAGCCGCTGTTGTGACACAAAGGGTCAAGAGAAGTACTCAGAGACGTTTGACAACCACGTTCGATTTCCAAGATTCCCAACCTGCACCGGGGAAGCTTCCATACCAAGGTTGTATTCTCACCTAGTTCTGCTGATCAGGGAACAGTGACCGAGAATAGGGGACCGCTGATAGGAAAATATATGATCCAACATAGTCAAGATTTGGTTCACTGGGCTCGGCCCATTGGGGAAACACGGTCTGAATATAGACCCGACCACGAGCATCCAACCCATTGGGGCATCTCTGAATGATCGGGGAGAACAAGCGTGGCTGTTGATCAGTGTATCGCATATACCTGGCCGATCATCTGTAGGCTGACTGGGTACGCGCGTGCCCGTTACCGCGCGTGGGATATCCTGGGAATCCTCAGAGATTCGGCCTATCAACCTTCACGTGGTCCATTGGCCACGCATCCTCATCATTGTATAAGTAGATCTGAAACGGATAAGGCAGATACATCTTTAGAATCATTCTCCAGCGATTTTTATTTACCTTGGAGCTTACTCTACCAGAAATCTAACTTAATCGTTAGAGAGGTTGCACCAAAATTACCTCCGACGGCCCCTTCTAACGGTTGCTTACTCTTTTCAGGTCCCTAAAGCACTCCGAAGATCCATTCCTAGATCAAGCATCAACAACTATGCTCTGTTGGCTTATCTAATACAACTATGCTATGTTGACTTATCTAATGTGGATGCATATAATATGCGTGCAATATGTCTAATGTCTAAGCATATGTTCTTTTTATCTAATCTTGGCCATCTGTCGTTCTCCTTTTCTTTAATTCTTATTGTTTAAACTCTTCTTTCAATTATAATTGAATGAAGATTACTTCAACCTTGTCAGTTTGGATTTGCTCGCACTAGAAATTCGGACGTCATAATTTGGAGGGCTTGATTGATACACAAAATATTTGAATCATGTGATAATATAGCAAAAACTATTGTGGTTAATTCAATGGTTCTATACACAATGAATGTTCATTTCAACTAATGAATGTTTCATCTTGCCTTTATCACCATAACCAAGAACAAAGAAGATTTGGAAAGGCATTTTGAGATAGGAAGTTTTAGGAGGATTAATCAGGGATTAGTTTTATTTTTTGCTTTTTAAAAATTTATGGTATAAATTTAGATGTTTTTTTTGTACTTATTTGTTTCCTATTAAGGATTTGTTTACCCACATAGACTAGGTAAATTGGCATTGATTTTTAAAAAAAAAAATTTAGGCAGATATTTATTTAACCTCCCCCTCTTCGGTTTCTCTCTCTATTGGTTTTTTTTTTCTCTATTGGGTTCTCATTTTGAAAACCAAAAGGTTTGTTCTCTTCAGAGTCTATACTTTGTCTTTTTTTATATATTAAGTTCTCATTTTGAAAATGTGCAAGTTGATTCTTTTTTCGTTTTTATCTATTAAGTTCTCATTTTTGAAAATATGCAAGTTGATTCTTTTTTAAGCCATTGTTGATTTTGTTGTGAAAAGCACTTTTGATTATAGCATGTACTCATTATACAGATTTATCTTAAATGGACTTTGCTTTGATTTTTGTGTAATGTTTGCATTGATAATCTTTTAGTTGAATATATTGAGTTTTGATTGGATTTGACTTAAGTTCGGTACTTTGTTTAAGATTATTATTTTTTGTTATTTTGAGTAACATCATTAGAAATATCTATTTAAAAATTTAGGCTTAATCTATTTTTTATTTGAATAAATTGCTTTAATCACTATTATTGTTAAGGGGAAAATTCAGCCTTCATATCCTTTGTTTTTGATTATGTAAGCAATAGATAGTTGTGTGCTATATTTGGGTGACTTCTAGTAATGCAACAATGCTAATATTGTTGGGTAACCTATATTTGTTAACTTGTGTTTATATTATATAATGTGTTTGGTATCTCAAGGTTTTTTTGGAAAATAAAATGATTATAATATTGTCAATTAAAAAAATTAACTCTTGTCATCAAAATAAAAAAATTCGTATTAATATTATAAACACTACAACCTAAAAGTAAAAACTAAAGACATATTAAATATTTCAATGGAAAAAAAAAAACAACTATTATAGAAAATTATTTCATGCAATTTAACCTTTTTTATGGTCTTTTTCTAATAAACTAAATTTCTTAAAAATTAAGGTTTCTAAACATTCCAATCATGGCCTAAACCATGACCACACCTAGTTTTTGTCTTTATATATATATATATATATATATATATATATATATGTATTTTAAGCATTTACTTTTTTAATTCTGTTAGGAAATTAAGCTCTAGTTTAATTCTTTTTTATTTGCTAAATTTGTGACAAATTAATCTATATCTTATTTTTGATATTTGACAATTGATCTATTGAAGGAATCTTTGTGTATTGCAGTGTAGTAAAAAATAAGTCAAAAAATATCAAAAAATTACAAGAGGTGTTAGACCGCTCGATAGACCAATCGAGTGGTCAAATAATACTCTCGGTTTCTGCACCTAATTTATCTTATTTCTACACAGCTCTGCACAAAAAGCAAAAATATTACAAACCTAACAAGACCTATCGAACGGTCAAAAGACTGATCGAACGGTACTGTGTGCGTGATTTATTAACTTAGGGTTTCATATTTGAATGCCTTCTCCTGATTTTATAAACCCTAGCTACCAAAGATGCCTCTCTAGTTGATTAAAAAAAAGCTCCCAAGCAAATCAACAATCACTTGATGATCATTTAACTTTCGCGCAGTTAAGAACATCATAAAGTTAATCAAATCTTTAACGTTTCTTGTTAGTTCATAGAGTTTCTTGAACGAATTCTCAAGGGTTTAAAGTTTGGTGGTGGATTTCGTCAGTATCTGAAATCCAGTGATAAATTTCAGTGATAGTCAAGTACGGAGTTGGTGTACGTTGATTCAGCATGAGTAGGTTTACATTCGTAGGTTGTGAATTCAACGGTTATCTATAAAATTCTCTTATAACCAGCATTTGTTATAGTACTTGATCGTTCTAAATCTGGATTGGTCCTGTAATTTTTACAGGGTTTTTCAAAAAAAAAATTTCTGTCTCGTGTGGTTATTTTATTTGTTTCATGGCGTTGACTTAGAAAAATCAATTAATGCAAATCAATCTAAAAAAAGGAGTTTTAAAATTTTTCTCGTCACAATGAATCTGAAAAGTAAAATTTTTAATAAATATTAAATTCTTTTGACTAAAAAATAAAAATAAATTATATTTTAGGGTAAATTACAATGACCTCCCATGAGGTTTAGTAAAACATCAACCACCACCCATGTAATTTATGAAATATCATTAACCTCCCTCTGGTTTAGGTTTTGCATCAAATTAGTTCAACCATTAAATTTTTGCTCAGTTGTGCATTGTTTGGCGTATTTTTTGAATAAATTTTTATGATACAATCCGTTCATTACGTAGAACTCGTCGAGTTTGTTTAGCATGTGAAAATTCAGATTCATCTGATATCTGTAACTTAGTGATTGAATAAGATCTCCTAATAAATAAATAAATAAATATTATAATTTTTAAAAATATTATTAAACAAATGTTACTCAATCACTTAGTTACATGTATGAGATGAATCTGAATTTATGTATACTGAACAAACTCGACGAGTTCTACATAATAAACGGATTGAATCATGAAAAGTTATTCAAAAAATATGCCAAACAAGGCACAGCTGAGCGAAAATTTAATAGTTGGACTAATTTGATGCAAAACCTAAACCAGAATGGAGGTTAATGACATTTTAGAAACTACATGAGTAGTGGTTGATGTTTTACTAAATTTCAGGAAAGATAACTGTAATTTACCCTATATTTTAACAATAAAATGCTAATATTAAACCCATGACAAAACATAATTGGGTCCAAACTAAATCGAATTCATCATGGCCCAACCTGCTAGTATCCCAACTTTATTCAACTTTGTTCAAGAACAATTGGCTCCAAACTAAATGGTTGCATCATCTATTGGGTGTTGGGCCAAGGGCTAATGTGTTGGACTAAAATTTAGTAATTTTTCAATGTGTAAAATTTATGAAAAATTATTACGAGAAAATAAACAAAATGAAGGCATATAAGAAAGTATTCCTTTTGGTTCTAATTGATGTATCCTAATATACAAAATTCTAAATTAAATATGAATAAACAACTCAAACATTTTTATTGTTGTGTTGGATCTATAATTAATCGTACGAAAGCTTATGATTGGTGATGATTCTTTTAATTTAGTTATGCATATCTTTTTTGGGAGATAATTATTAGACATTGTAATGCATTTATTCTACTTTAATTTTTTAAGTTCTTAGTTTTATTTTATTAAAAGTAAATATGGTAATTTTTTTCACCTTGACCCCGTACATCCCCGTCCTGCTATGTACAAGTTTTCGTCACCCTAATAGCAAACGGGATAGGGATGGTATTTGTTTTCTTCACCCCGTTTTTCCTCGACTCGCATCCGATTATATAAAATAAATATTTTTTTAAATATAAATACGTGTATAAAATATATATATTTACAATATAAAATGTCTGAAATATTAAACTATTATATTTATTTATAGTTTTTTTTCTCTATTCTTACATTTTATATTTTTAGTTTTATTGATTCGTTAAATACTATTTTTTATTTATTGTAATATCTATAACTTTCATTAATATAACTATTTTAAATCTTAAAAATTATTCTTGAAATATCTCCACCTCCACTCTGTTCTTCACTTTTTTTTTGATATTTTTCTCCGTTCTCACCCTGATCAAATTGGAGACGGGAATGAGAGAGCTCATTCCCGACCCCGTCTCACCCCATTGCTATTCTTATTTAAAAGTTTTATGAGCTAAAATTCTCCAATTTAACGTTAAGCAATGTTTAAAGATAAAATTGCCCTTGTCGCATATACTCACGCACTTTTTTAATTATTTAGTATAAACTCCTCGTCACTTCATCATTCTTTTTAATTTCTTCTACTGTTGGTGAGCATTTTTTTTGACCACTATCAGCAATGATTTTCAATAGTTGTGACTTTTTTAGCTATTTATAAAATAGATAAATTTTATTGCTCACTTTAAGACTATCCACATAGAATATATATGTCTCGTTATTAGCTGTATTCGAATAACAAAATTTATCTTTATTCATAAATTATACTATAATTATTATTATTACCCCTTTTGTTATTACAATCACACAAAATAATAATTATTCATTTTTTTAGTCAAACATTTTAAAATTATTTTTGTTTTATGGAACGCCAAAAATAATTACTGGAAGTGATTGCTAAGAAGTCAATATTAGTCATTACCTGTGGTCGCCAAAAAACCATAAGAGGTAGTCACTTGACAGCCAACAAAAGTAGCAAATATTTAAAGTTGAGAGATGAGTGTAGATAGTAGTAGGGGTATTTTGGCCCAATTTAATGTAATAAATTTTAAGAATTAATTTTTTATTAAACTAAATGTTGTGTATTATATCTTTATTATGGACCTTAAGTAAAGCC
>JAOTRH010214718.1:0-10753 GCA_034768845.1 Heliamphora exappendiculata | reverse complement strand
GGGGTGGTGGTTTTGGGGGAGACGGTGATTTTAAGGATAGTTTTGGGATAAAATAGTAGTTTTCGTTAAGTTGAACAGAAATTTTAATGGTTGGAGTCTCTTTGATGTTAAAATCAAACCTGAATGAGTGTTACTGTAATTTTTGAAACCACATAGAGGTTTCTATTTTTGTCAGAAATCTCATAGGATTAGTACCTTTTTTTTTCTCTTTTTTGAGCAAAACGGCTCCAAATAGGCTTATTTTTTATTTGTTCAATTTGTTTGGTTCTTGAGTTCTTGAGATATATATATATATATTTCAATTTATTATATATTTATTTTTTTAAATTATGACTCTTTACAATAAAAAAAATATGGTTAAAATTATAAATAAAAAATTAATTTCTTAAAATAATTTTTAACTATTTTAAATAGTCAGTTAGATAAATTACAAGAGTGATCTTACATCACCATTCTCTTTCAATATTCGTTGAGTTTGCCTTAACGAATTAAACTCTTCAAATACTTCTCTGATCCTTCTTTGTTTTTTGGCAAAAATCTCTATCTTCTTCAACACAAAAGTTATTCTTGCATTGGTTAACGTCAGACGCTTTCAGCTTCTACGAGAAATGTCGACTACCAACGATCCGACGAAGAAGGCGGATGAGTCGCCTCCGCTGCGGACGGCTCCGCCTGCCGGTGACATCGAGAACCAGGCGCCGGGGACCGTCTCCGGGATCGTTAGGCGGTGGAAGAGAGAGGATTTGGTTGTTGTTGAAGAGAAGGTCGTTGGGTTTGCGAGGTTTGCCGTTTGGGTTTTCTGTTTTCTCTCCTCGCTTTCATTTTCATGGCCCGCAACAACCATAGCGATTGAAAAAACTTCAACAAATATGAAGAATTCAGGTCTCTCTCTCTCTCTCTCAGTGTTCTTACTGACAAGAACACTAATATGTGATTAATCTGTTATTAGATATGTGATTGAAATATGTGTATTTAGACTTTTTCAATGTTATTTGTAATTGAATTATGGAGTTTTGAAGACTGCAGGTACGTTCTGGCATTAGCCATTATATCGACGCTATACACAGGGGCGCAAGCTCTGCGACAAGTTCATGAACTTTCAATCGGAAAACAATTATTTTCAGAGAGGAACTTAGCGCTCGTTGATTTCTTCGTTGATCTGGTCGCTCTTTTCTTTCATTAATTTCATTCCATTCTACGACTAGTGTTTCAATTTAATGCATTTTTTGTCTCCCCTGGAGAAATTTCTCGAAAACGAGTTGGGTTTGATCCTTTCCCCCTCCATATATACTGGTAGATTTCCATACTGTCAAGTCAAGCAGGCATGGTCCTGGAATTCAAAAATGTGTAGTTCAGATTTACTTAAACGTGTGGCTTCCATTGTCTTTAAATTCTGGAACTTTTCATTTCCTGAGAGAAAAGAAATAGGCAAAAAAAAAAAATTCATGACGAATCAATTTCACTTAATTTGAAAATTTTTTTGTTGAGGTTGCAGATTGTCGCATACATGTTGATATCAGCAGCATCATCGGCAGTTCCATTGACAGAACAGGATGGAGAGGGTGCAGACAACATATTCACGGACTCCTCGGCTGCAGCAATCAGTATGGATTTCTTGGCATTCTTTGCACTGGCATTTCCATCCCTGATTTCTGGTTATAAACTATCAAATCAATCTTATATCTAAACAGAGCTACTCTGTTTGACAACGCCGTCGTTGTAAATGTAAATTGGTGTATTAGTGAATATGCATATATTCTCTGAGTGTTTATGGAAGAATATACCCCATTTAACATTTTTCTAGACATTTTTATAGTGTCACTAGAAAGATTCGCTTTGCTTCTAGTTCTGATGGGCCAACTGTAATAATAGCTGCTAATTGGTCATATTTGAGATTCATAGCAGCAACCATGTTTTTTTATTTCATTTAGGTCATGTTTGATTAATTAAATTAATAATAAAATAATATATAATTTTACTTGATAAATGATCTCATAGAACTAGTAATGAATAAATTATTAATATTATATTCTCTTAAATATTGTATATTCCACATTTTATAGAGAGTTAGTTATCTAATTAATATATATAATCATCTCACCACTTGTTGAATTCAAATAAAGAAAATATAATCCCATGAGATTATATTTTTTTTATTTAAATTCAGCAAGTGGTGAAAAAAATATGTATCTATTTGATAACTAATCCCACAAAATATAAAATATACAATATTTAAGAGAATTTAGTATTAATAATTCACTTACTACTAATTCCATAGAATTACTTATAAAATAAAATTATATATCCCTTCATTATTAATTCGATCAATCAAATATGACTTTAAAATTTTCTTCGTGCTTTATTGTGTCTGCAAATGCGTTGCTGCATTTTTCCTCAATACACGAATGGCCTCTTTCTTATGCGTCTGCTCCGAAGCTTGAGTTTCCGCCATGGTGGTTCTCGAGATACCTAATGCAACACTAAACATTTAACAGCAAAATGTAATAGAAGAATCAGATTTGGAATGATTTGAAGGGTTACGGTTTAGATTATCAAAATATACAGATTTGGCTTCTCTTTAATTTGACAGATTCCTTGTTTCTGCTTTATTTATAGAAAAAGATTTGGGAGGGGACAGGGCCTTGCAGTGAGGAAATCAAATTACTTTGTCTATGTCCTCTTTTTTTATCTTTCCTTTTGGCTTGGTACAAGGTGAGATCAACAATACCTAAAAGCAAGTGTCCAATTTCAATAAATAGGATCATCTAACCTCGAGAGGGTAGCTCAAAACTTATTATACAAATTAATTATTAAAAAAAAAACCAAAGTCATCAAATTGTAACTTCTCAAGAATCATCCTTCAGTTTTTAAAGTTTTATTTGCCCCTTAAGCAAAAAGCAGAAACTGCTGACATGATTTTCAAGGCAAAAAATAGCGATAGGTTGCAGCACGAGCACCCCCTGAATTGCACATAATCTTCATATCCTTGCAGCAAAATGTCGCTGCCGTCTCATCGGCAGCAATCTCTCCCCCATCATTGCAAAGAAAATGGTATTTTTTCCCGGGTCTTTAGGATGAGTTTGGAGTCATTTGAAACCCATTAGCACCTTCGCTGGATATTCTTCGCAGCATAATCAAAGCAAACAGTAAAGATGACAATTAGTCCGATTCTTTCAATACATGATAGTAATTGCATCTTCTTGTGCACCAAACCACAATCAGTGTACTTCTGCAGAAACTTACCCATTTCTAAATGGAAAAGGAGTTAAAAGAGGAAATATACATGCAGGATGAGAGTAAAACTATCAGCTAACAAACCAATTACTAGACTACCATGATTCCTCTTATATATTGAGTGCGTCTAGCTCGCTGGAATTTTTATTTTGCGTTTAATTTTAATCAATTTATGTCGTAAAATACAAAAAATAAAAAATCAATCACGCAAACTTTTTAACGTGAAAAACCCAACTTGGATAACTCGCTGAAAATTTTATTTTGCGTTTAATTTTAATCAATTTATGTCGTGACATGCGAGAAATAAAAAATCAATCACGCAAACTTTTTAACGTGAAAAACTCAACTTTGATAAAAAAAACCACATGACTAATCCAAGTCCCAGTAATCAAGGACTGGAAGTCGAACAGTTATAAAATACACTTATACACTTTGATCGATTTCTCAATTCAAACGTCTTAAGCTATTTTGCCAAATCCACGTTACACCGTTCTCCACTTGATCACCACAACAATAAATCTTCAAAACTACACACCGACAGAATCCTCTGTCGGTAAACTTAAAAATCCATCTAAGTCAAACACGAATGAACTTCGTCTTTTTGAGACTCAAAATGCACTCCTCCTTATTTCAAAGGCTTTGAATTTTATCACTTCAAAAGTGATTTTCGAGTTGGGAGGTATGCACCTTTAGATAGTCATATAGACCTAGCAGTTCGAGACTAAGTTTTAGAGAAATTGAAACTGTCAGAAGTTTGCTCAAGCGAACCAGGGACCGCTCGAGCGTTCACACAACAAATTGCATTCTTTCAAAACTCTTTTTGCTGAATCATGCTTCAAAAACTTGTACCTTGAGCTTCTAATATTGTACTTCTATTTTTTGATATGATAAGAAATCACCTGATCAAAAGACTCCCAACAATATTAAGTCTCCTAACTTAAATAAGATTCTTAAAAAAATTAAGAATCATATTCTAATCCAAAGGTGGAAGTGTTGTGTGCTCCCTTTGGTCGTTTATTAAGAATCATTTTCTTTAAAAATTACAATGAAGAACCACTCCATTGGTTGTTTATTACATATGCAACACCTTTAGATTGATCACAAAAAAAAAACTTCGCACCTATTAAATGATGTTCCCTCAATCTGGAAGTTTGCTTCCGATTGAATACAAAGGTGGAAGAATTTATATGGTCCAGTATAAAATTACCAAACTATGAATTAATTTCCACCACTTCTTTTTCATTCCTCAGCCTTTCCAAACTCAGGGAGATTTACAGGATTGCAGTCAGTTATTCAATTATAAGTGCAAGGATCATCCATGTAAGAAAACATTGTACATAAGATGCAATATGATGGGTCCCAGACTACTCCCAGTGCTAACCGCCATGAACTTATCTCTCCAATTTCATTTCCCCCATTTGTTAATATGGATGGGTGGTACTGCTCGATAATGAATACCTTCATACATCCAAAACAAAGAGAAACATTGATAGATGGCCATTATAAAAATTCCAATAGCTAGCAGTGCACATTTAGCACTTTACAGTCTTAACATTATATACGATAGCATGAACATAATCCAGTTGACTTGGCACTCCATTTGGTTCAACGTAATATGTTTTTCATAAAATATTTCTCACATTTTCTAGTATTCGATTGTATAATAAAACATTGTAAATTACTTCCCTCAAGTGGCCTGAAAATGACTTACTAATCCAAAATACATCAATCATTTTCTGAACTCAAACAATTCAGATCCCGACAACACTTTATAATAGATTAAAATGCTGGAATCCTGAAGGGTATCTCGATGTTTTATAATGAGTTAGAATGTTTGAATCCTGAAGGGTCTCCACTCTTGACGATGCGGCTGCCTATCCGAGTTGCCATGTTCCAGAGCTTATGGTCATCTTACATTATGCCAACAATTTGCTTCATTGTTTGAGACAGTTGGCGATCTAAGTTGATCAACCCTTTGGGAGCATTGATGAGTTATTTTTGGGTCAAGTGTACTGGTTTCGCTATGTATGTTGGTATCAATCAATTGATAGCAATTACGATAATATGTTCTATTATTTTGGTTTTCTTTGGGTTTTGTTTTCTTGGATTAATTTTAATACAAATATGTTCTAGTACAAGACCATGAGTCATTTTTTTTCCCCAAATTACGATCCACAGGTCATTCGAAAGGGGAAAAAAGAAAAAGAAAATGATACCAAGAAATTACCTCGAAAACGATGGGAGGTAGAGAAGCAATTGTTTCTTGCAATCTTGCGACTTGACTTTTCATATCCACCACCTTATCCAGTTTGAAAGGCCTTAGACATCTGTCCTTGCTATATAGACAGAAAACTCCAACCACCTGCACAGAGCCTTGTAGGGAAATGAGGTCCATATTAGCTCATTTGGTTAAAAACACTGTTTTCTTGAAATAATTAGTATAATTGAGTTATTTGTACCCAAAAATTATAGAATAAATTATTAATATATTGTTTTTGTTACAAAGTGCTGCTTGAGTAGTATAACCTAAAAATAAATAATACATTTTTGAATAAATTACACTGACATCTCCTGAGATTTTGGTCAAATACAGTTAACCACACATTTTTGAACAAATTACACTGACCTCATTTACAAGTTGAAATATTGTTACATAGACACTCTTTAGCACTTTACATCGTTAAGGTTTTGTTGGTCATTTAATTGGTTCCCATTTTACCCATCAAATGCAACAGCATCAAATATGTTTCTTTTTTTTTTATAAAATTTATAAACCAATCATTCTCGCTAGAGTAATTTATCGGCGATCAAAACCGTTCACTACCAGCGTTAGATCGTCAAAAGGATAGTGAACGTTGTCGATCAAAAAATAATTTATATTTCACAATTGATTGCAAGTGTAATAGCTCAAAAAAAAGAAAAAAAAAAAAAGAAGAAAAACGAGCGCCGCAACCCCCACCGCTCACCTCTCGCCACACCCACGCCGTCGCCACCTCCGTAAAATATATATACATACATTTAACAACGAAAATTTTCTCTGCAAGCTTATCAAGAATGCCTCCAATGAAAGTGCAATCCTATATATATATATATATATATATATAAGAAAGTTTTATATTTTCTTCTTGGTAGCTTCGGCTTTGGTATGTTTACAGTAATGCATTACAACAGGAAAGATCTACAATTTTGGGGAGAAAACTAATTTTTAATTTAAGAGCTAATAACTAAAGAAACTGATTTCGCTGAGAGTTAATTGGAAAAAAACTATAATCCCTGTAGAGTGATTATATGTGCACCAGCTGTTGTGGTCCTTGTGGATATATATATATATAGAATCACATACTAAATTGCAATTCACGGATCACTTCATCTCAAAACCAGTCCGATCACATCAGTTTCACCTCCTTCTATCTCTCGATTTCTCGACGACTTCACACTCCCTCTCGATTATGCCTTTCGATTGCTCCACGATGATAACACCACCAATACAATCTCCATTAATACTCAGCCTCAGCCCCACAAGAAGACAAATCTCTCTCTCTCTCTCTCTCTCTCTCTGACAAATCACTCTCTCTCTCTCTCATACACACGTTCCACACAGCCTAACACGTCCTTATAACTCGGTGTTCTTCAACTTCTCCGACGAGGTCGAAACACCAGAGTCATGGTTCACAAACTCGTCGACGGTGAAGGAGTCGCCGGCGGTGACGACGGTCCTGGACTGCAGCGACTGGCACCGGCAGTGAAATGAGAGAGAGAGAGAGAGAGAGAGAGATATGAGATTTTGGGAGGGGGGAGGGGGAGTTTGCACTGCTTCGTCTTCCTCAGTTCTATTTTTTTTTTTTTAACCCTACCACGAATTAATGCTCGAAGGTAAATTCGTCTTTTCATCAGTTTCGTTAACAGCATTAACTGCTAAAGAGTGTCAGTGTAATTTGTTCAAAAATATAAAATTAACTGTATTTAACCAAAACTTCAAAAGAAATCAGTGTAATTTACCTTACATTTTTTGGTCTAACAAGATTTTAATAGAATTATTATAAAATTACAAAGAAATAGAATACTCAAAATCCTAAAACCACTAAACCCACCAAGGTGGTGAGATAGTAATTGTCCCAAAATAGGAGACTTATAGTAGTTTGAAAAGTTAAAAGAATAGTCCAATCCTCCCCACAATTTGACAAATCAAACAAGGAACTATATGAAATTATTTCCATATAGTTCAATTCCATCCTCTTAACCCTCAAGCAAACATGGCGAGGATTCATAATCTGATGGTACATATGAAATGACCTATGAAGACTACTTCCCAAGGGAATCTTAGGCTAAGGAAGGAAATAAAGAGCTGAGGGTGGATGAATTTCTCTCCAACACAAGAAACACAATTCAAATCTAAAACCAAAATTCAGCCTACTCAGAGGAGACTATACCCATTCAGCAACAGATGCTACTGATATAAGGTGATGAATACACAAGTTATGCATTGCTGAACTTCAAACCCATGGAAAGGACATCTCCACAGCCTTTCTACACAAACTCAGCGGTTTAAAAGTCAAAAGGACATTAATCTAAACCGTTCACTTTATTGTTCTCAATATATAAATCACCAGTGTAAATAACCAAGTTGATTGGACATCGTTAAGTGCAAGAAGAAATCAGTGTCTTAAAAACTGAATGGTGTTGTCCACCTACCGTTCATTTTTTTTTTTAAGACAAATGCTATTTGTTCATGCACGTAAAAATATCCAATTAACTTAATTTTTTACATGAATGACCCGTACACTGGGAACAATAAAGTGAACAAAATGGATCATTAAAGTTGGACAAGGATGGGCTCCAAGCACGCCAACACCACAGTGCAACATCAAGCCTGGAATTAAGCAATTCTAATGAGATCGTGGAAACATATAGATTAGATTACGATTAGATTTTTATATCATCTCTTCACAAGGTCACTGCTTTCCCAGTCTACCCCTATCAATGAGCCAACCTATCAATAAATATAGAGAAACCACAAATATTAGACTACTTTCAAAACCTACAATAGGATTATTAACTTGTGGGTTCAGAACATACCACAGGAAGAGACAGACACAAGTATTTTGATCCAGAGGCTCCCATGCCTACCAAGCCCCATCTTAACTTCAGCCTAGGCAATTCTAACAAAGGAACAGTAGTTTCTGGAAACCATCAGCCAACCTATACAACTTCAAATTCTCCTAGAATGATGAGATCATCAGCCAACCTATCCAACTTGAGAAAGATTAACCCTTTCTGTTATCCATCACAAATATAAGGGTATTTATTGTCAATGCATGTGGTGACAACTTAAATTATTCCCATTTTTCAAGCATAATTTACTTGAGCATCCATAGGAATGTAAATGAAGTGTCAGTCTATTATCACTTTCTCAACTGATTGACCACCCTACCTGCAAGGTTTTTAACATGAAACATATGGTCAATCTTTTCACTGCAACACTGTTTTACCCAAGCAAAAACTTATCATTCACTTTTTCAAACCCGTTGAAAGAAACACTTCCTTTTCCTTGCACATATAAACCAACCCCTGTTTTGGGCCCCTGCAGCTTTTGGACAAATGAACATCATCAGACAAGCACTCCATACCAAGGTAAACCTTCATTGTGAAAGAATTTGCTTTTGGGGTTTTGCAAAATGATGCAACAAATGTGAATTTCCTTATTTGATTGTTGCCTCCGAATCGGTTCAAATCAAGGAAAACAAATTCAGTTAAATCCTCATCCATGGTCAGTTGCAGCCACAACCTATTCTCCGTTGAGATGTTATACAAAGTGATCTCTACCTGTATAGCCACGGGAAGACCCGGAATAAAATGGAAAGGATTGTCAAAGTCATTATCATTAACATCCAATTCTGCTTTTAGGTGCTTAAGTTTTACGCCCAAGACCAAGTGCTTCAAGGAGAAAATTTCAAGTAACTTCCGAAAGAGAAGTGGACTGTAGAAAGGCCCTTTAGTGGAGAAACCAATTTCATGCAATGATTTCTTGAGTTTAGTCACGAAAATGGAAGGTTCAATGGATGCTTCCTCGAGGAGAAATTCTATCCGTGACAATGTAGAATGCAGCTTCCCCAAAGTAGTACCATCACAGTAAGCTTCAATACTGGACAACCTCAATACATAATTCAGAAGTATCAGCTCCAAGATATGCAACTCCTCTGGTTTACTCAGCCCTATGAACCTATACCTCATTTTTCTAAGGGTTCTGTCTAGTTTTTCCAATAAAAGACCCAACTCTCCTATTCTATAAGTGCAGTGCTTTCTTGGAGAGATCAAGTACAGCCATATCTTTGCTAGAAGTTTCATAATATTTAAATATTGCAACATAAATGCTAATGCATCAGCCGATGAGCCAGTAGTGGATGTTTCCAACTCTTCCTTCCAACTCCTGCATGTGCCAAAAATCAGAACAGTGTTAATTGCAAGCAAATCTGGCAATAGCATATGTGCAAACACCAAAAAGGGGAACAAAGAACATAAGATGTTTATAATATATTAATGTGTCTCTCAAGTTTGGACATACAACTTCAAGAATCAAGATTAATAGGTTGGGTTTTAGCCACTGAACCAGTGATCCGTATGTCTACTCAATTTGTTAATTAAAAAAAAGAATAGAAAATGAAAAAATAAGGGAAAATAAAAAAAACAAACACTGAAGAAAAATGATAATATTAATAATAAGAAAAACCCATATAATTCATGGTTATAAAAAGTTCATGTAATAGAGAAACTCATACATAATCGAACATTATTTGTCTATATCCATGACTCCATGTTGGTTTCATCAATGGTAGATGTTAACAATCTTAAAAATTAGGCACAACTTTCATTTTCCAAGAGCACCATACTGAATTACACAAATGAATAAGTATTTTTTTCATTTTACGAGTGTCCATGAGGTTCTTCAAAGTTCAAACTGATAATTCCGGAGTCAATCCAATTATATGAAAATTTAATACCCTAAATAAGCAACCAAAAATGACTTATAGATTGAGGATGCTTCAAGAACCATTTGCTAAAGTAAGGTGCAAAAATAGTTCACCCTTGATCCTCTGTGGAGCCAAAAGGTATGTTGAAGGAACAAGGGATATGTATTTGTACCTCAATGTCTTCAGTACTTCACCTGTGCATCCGAATTGTATCAACTGCCAAATATATTTGACCTTCTCAAGTATAACCTCCACAGAATTCATTACTTCACTATGATCCTCCTGGTAATCTACGAGTGCCATCTCTACCTTCCTTGTACTCCATACTTTCTGAGAATGAATTTCACATGCCCCATCATTTAATTGCTGTAATTGCAGCTCGGCAGGATTAAATATCTCACCACTGGCATCATTTGGCAAACCATCTTCAATGGGAAAGAATGAATCATCCTTTTTGAAGTGAAACTCTGCATCGGAAATAATTGTGGATCTACTGCAATGAGACAAATAAGCCAATAGTGTATCCTGGTCCATGACATTGCTTAAAGCGT
>JAOTRH010214707.1:0-10753 GCA_034768845.1 Heliamphora exappendiculata | reverse complement strand
GTGTAGGAGAGATTTGAGTAATAATATAAAGATTATCCACCAATGTACCAAAATAGATAACCCGTTTATTATCCTTAATAACCACAGGGTTATTAAAATAAACAAAATATCTATCTTTAGCCAATTCAGAAACAGAAACTAAATTCCTTCTAATGGCAGGTACCTAAAGACAATCTCTCAATATTAAAATCTGATCTCTATCAAAACTGAGAGTGACATCTTCTACTGCAACTACTGTTACCTTTGTATAATTACCCATATGTAAGTGAATCTCCCCATCACTAAGTTGTCGGGTTTCTTGGAACCCCTGCAATGAATTGCAGATATGATTATTGGCTCCCGTATCTACACTCTAGGTACCGATAGATAACACTGCCAAACATGTTTCCACAACCAGTGAACAGAAATTACCGTATTTTTTCTGCTTTTTGAGAAATATTGGACATAACTTTTTCCAGTATCGGTTCTAGTTGCAGTGAAAACATCTGCCTTTTGGCTTTTTCACACCAGTCCGTGGCCCACTAACTACCCTGAAAAATGTGTTTTCCTATTTCTGAACCTTTTTCTTCTTCATGCCTTTCGGCCCCAAAGAAGAACCTTTTTCTGAAATAGACACACTTCCGGGTATTGAAGAAATACCATTTGTAGTTAAAGCTATATCCAAGTTACATTTTCAGTCAATAAAATTTGGTCCCGTAAATTTGTTTTCTTTGACTATTGAAGCGAGTGGGTTAAAATTCATTTAATTATGATGAGTAAAATTTTGAATTTATTTTAATTTGGTTCCCTCTACCATTTTAAAATTAATTCGTCAACAGCCTGGTAATCTGTAAATAGCATGCCGCGTTGGGTGGACGTCTACTATTCATCAT
The DNA here is from genome assembly GCA_034768845.1 of Heliamphora exappendiculata. NCBI lineage: Eukaryota > Viridiplantae > Streptophyta > Magnoliopsida > Ericales > Sarraceniaceae > Heliamphora > Heliamphora exappendiculata. Next base: position 9,881 of record JAOTRH010214707.1, on the reverse strand, counting down.
AAGACCAGACATGCCAATTCGTTTTAATTTTACTATTTAGGCAACTGACCATGCCAAGTAAAATTAAATAGCTGACATAACTTCGGTCCAGTATATAATAGCAGTGACTCAGTTGGAGAGAATACTATTATATACAGCTAAGTGTTAATCATCACCTAATCCCAAATTAATCGCTTCGCAATGAACCTTTTAATTGGAGAAGTTATCCACACTAACAATTATCTAGAATTATCCCTAAAAAAGGTTTGTACTGACAAAACCGCAATTAATCTGTCTGTTGGGGAGGAAGGCCTTACTGCCGACACGTAAGGTTTAATTGCATCACTTACAAACTGGTGATGGAGACCGCGGGATTTATCTGTGAATAAATTTCCTCTCCCACTTAAATTTTTAAAATATTTTTTAAAGTTATAAAAAACTATTTAATTAAAATAAATTTATTAATTTCGAAAATCACACTACTTGAAAGATTCAAATATCTTTTCGTGTTTAAATGCGTAACAAATAAAATTTAATAAATGCATAGTTTTTCCTTCAGCTTTTCAGTTAAGGTAGTGATTAAAGATATTTATTTATTTTATTTTTCGTTCTACATTTTTCAAAAAATAATAATATATTTCAATTAAATATTTTTCATTTAATTAATTCAAAATCCGAAATTAATTTCCACAATTTTTCAAGATATCTTAATTAAAAAAAACATCTCTAAACGTGATATTTTGTAAAAAATAAAATATCTAAAGTTTTTCTATTTAATTAATATTAATTAATTTAAAAAAACTTAATTTTATTTTTCGTTACAAAATATTTTAATTAAAACTAAATATTCAAATTAATTAAATTAACAGGATAAATCAAACCAATATATATATCATCCATGCAGTTAATAAAAAATTAAATGCTAGATATATATAAAAAAATAAATCCAATTTTATGATCAAATCGAAACTCTAAAGAGTTTTAGCTCCTTTTCTGAATCAATTTTATGTGTCCAAGTTGCATCAAGACTTTTTGATATTATCTTGATAAAATATATCAATCTTAAAAAAGGGCCCTAACACAATTCCAAACAAAACTGCAGCATTGAAAAACCGGCTGGAATACCAGCAGAATTTACGCTGGAAACCGCTGCTATTTGTGTTTGCTTGGAACTGGGATTGTTGAGTTGGCAAACACGCACCAATAAAGATAGCCACTGAAATAGTGTTTGATGGAAACCACTTGCTGCGTTAAACTTGGTGCTGCGCTGCTTGAAACTGAAACAGTCTCGGACTGTTTGCTGAAAAAGTGCCGCGTTTGGTGGTTTGTACCGCTTCAAAAACTGCTTTTTGTTTTGGCTGTGGAATCCAGCGGCTAGTTTGGCCTGCGCCGCTGCTTCTGTCCAGAAAAACCACTGTTTTGATTGGCTTAGGGAATTGGCTATTGCAGCGGTTTGCTTTGCTAAAGCTTAGAAATTCGGCGCCTGTTTGGGAAAGCACCTTTTTCTGCTTTTGAAGTTCGGAAGCTGCCTTTTGCTTGTTCTTAAAAAAAAAAACAAAACAGTCAACCAAACAGCCCCTTGTCGTAGCTTGCTGAGAGTTGGGAAAACCGCTACAGTGCCTGCTTTGTTGATTTTTTGCTTCAGAAACCGCTCCTTTTATTGCAAAATCGAAACAGGTTTTGTGCAAAAGCCTGCTGCCTTGACTTTTGATTTGGTAACCGAATTAACTTCATGGCAATCCATGATAAAAAAAAAAAAATTTAATGCCAAGATCGAATTCCAAATTGGCACTATGGCTTGCAAGTTCTTGTGCCGCTGCTTGCGTTCTTCTAGTTTCTTCTTTAAATTTGTTTTTTATTTTATTTTGATTATATAAAATAAAAAAATTAGAATCGAAAAAATAATAATATTTATATTGATTCTATACCTCCGTAGAGTTCACAATCAATTAATCTATCACGATCAACTCCCGTGATTAATAAAAATAATTAAATCATCATTCACGTATTCAATCAAACATGAAAATAAAGGATGATCATAAAATCAGAATTAGAACGCCTGCAAAACAAAGTTAGCAACAGTTCTAAAACTACCCGGCCCCGATTACTGTAAACAAAAAACAAAACGGCTCTGATACCAATTGTTGGAGGCAAAACTACTAAGAATATTATTTTAAAAAATAATTTTCGATAAAAAATTAACTGGACAGGCAAACGCCGAAATGGGTTCTAGATAAAATTTTAGACGTTGAACGATCAAATAAAATCCATGCAATCAAAATTAATTGAGAAGAATACCTTTTGTCGATCTATTCTTCAACTACGATTTGATTCTTAGTTGAAACTCCTCTAAGATCTTCTACCGTATTCCCGTATGCAATTCTCAAACGTAGTGTGGGTTACGGACTATCGAGGACTCGTGCCGGAAGAATCCCGATATATTTAGTCTTGATAGACAAAATATGATATATCAATAATAATAAACAGTTTTAGCCTACCTGCATATATATAGGGTTACAGCAGGGACCTGAAAAGTAATTATGAGTAAGACTTCCAGTGGAACATAGATACCTACTAGCAGTTTCTGCAATTATGAAAAGACGCAGCGATTTCTGTAATTTTCATAAAATACTAAATTACAGTTCACACCACTAAAGAACTGTAATTGCACTCTGACCCATAATTCAAGATTTTCTTGCATTGAGCTTCTTTTATTAAATGCTTACCATTTCTCCCTACGTTAAGATTTTCGATACCCGCCAATTAAATTTAATTACTGACAATTTAATTTAATCGGCATCTTGTTATTCCTTAAGCCCTTTCGCTTAACTTATTTGACCACCGAATAATTAAATCCATCTGTAGGGTTTGGCCCAGTCATAACTTATAAGCATACTTAAGGGGGTATCGTCAATCCCGATCTTGGGGACGCGGATTTTGTAAATAATTAATATTTATCATATATATAATATCGCTATCCAACTCATTGGGAATATAGACCAATATAAGATCGCACCCTCTAATGAATCAAAATAACGAATATAAAATATATACAGATCAATAATTATTTCAGGATTAAGAGAATAATCACTATTCATAATAAACTTGGGTGTGAAATAATTTATATAGTCAGTACAAAATTAATTAACCCAAATGTCCCGTTCAATACACACAAAGTGTACTGGCACAGAGAGTCGGAACAATAGACGACGCTATTACCTGTTTCCCGTAACCAAGACATGCCTACTAAAACTCTGTACTATAGTCATACCGATGGCATGTCCATTTCCATCTAAACTGTGAATATAAAACTTATATTTTGCAAGAACCTAAAATTTGAATTTTTGTGTGCAGGTCGTACTCTGCACACCAGATTAAATACTATACAGAATATTAAACATCCATGCATAACATTAAAAATAATACACATACATTTCTCATAAAATGAAAAATTAATTTTATTAAAAATAAAATTAAATACTAAAAATATAGTTTTCAGTATACCAACCCTAACAGAAACAACAATTACAGGACTAAGATTTTCACTTAGATCATATTCCGATTAAATGTGATAACACTAGTGCAATTAACATATCCAGGAATCCTATACAATACTCAAGAACCAAGCACATAGAGATAGACATCACTTTATAAGAGATCACTTTTCAGTATACCATCCAATTTCCTTTTTGGTATGCCTATTCCTGAAGGCAGGTTTTGTACGCCATAAGGCGATATATTATACACATGTTGAACTGTTGTCTTTATTTATGAGAGATACACTTTGTTGGGTATTCTTTTGATTTCAACAGGCGAATTTCAATATATGAAAATCTATATTTTCATATAAAATGGATGTTTGGTAATTTTTCACGTGACTCCAGGTTTTGGGGCATGACATATCAACAGAAAAATTTTGATATCGCAAACTATTGTTGAATTTCGGGGACAAAATTTCCCAAGGGGGGAAGGTTGTAGAGACCCGGTACGTTTCAAATTTTAAGTTAAATATTTTAATAAAATTAAATTAGTGAAAATGGTTTCTGATAATAAATACCGCTTTGGTATGCGATTAGGCCCAGGAATATAATACCGCTATAAATTGTGATTTCAGAAAGTTGGGGCTTACTTAATTGAAATTAATTTTAAATTAAATGGGTTGGATTTACTAATATAATTATAACAATATAATTGTAATAATAATATTAAAATATAATAATAATAATAATAATAATAATAATAATAATAATAATAATGCATCATAGCCCAAGCTGAGATGCTTCAGCAGAGGAAAAACACAGAGAGATCGAGAGAGATCGAGAGAGATAGAGAGAGATCGAGAAAGATCGAGAGAGGAGGAGGGCTAGATAAATAGAGAAGCAGAGAGACCCGAGAGAGAAGTCAGGCGCGCGAAGCACAACCATCCGCCACCGCCATTGCTGTGCCCGCCGCTCCTGCCACCGTCAGCATCGTTGACCGCCAACCCGTTGCCGACCTCCCCCATTCTTTTCGTACCTCCGTAGCTCTTCCTCCGATGCCCCAGTTCTCTTCTCCCTTCTCTTCTCGGTCCTGCCGTGGGAGAACACCGAAGCTCCCCAAAACCTCTTATGTTTCCAGAAATTGGATGGACTCTACTCAAAATTGGACCGAATTGACTCGGGATTAAGCTCTACGCAACAGAGGCACCCCGATTGAACCTGCAAGGAGCTGAATTTGGGAAGGGCGAATCCCATGGTCGCCGAACCTAGGGTTTTCAATTCCTGACAAAAATTGAAATTGGCGGCTCCAAGAGGTAGGATTTAGACTAATTGTGGTGAAATGTAATGATATGAATTTATTTTTCATAGATCGAATCAAACTCTAAGTTTTAATCGAAAGTTGAAACATACATCTAGGTGCGTTAAACTTGTATAAGTGATTACATGAAATGTTAAGTACCATAGTGAGATTTGATATTTAATTAGTACATAAAACCCAAAGAACATAGTATTATATTGAACTGGAGCTTAATTTGGTGAACTCTAGATGTTTGTATGAACTTAAAAGGTGTTTGGGTGGTTTTATGAAAATTAGTATTCTCTAGAGAAATTTAAAGGCTAAAATGAATTATTAGAATTTGGAAGTTACTATTATATTAAATTGATGATTATATACTTGGAAACTTAGCCATTCTTTGAAATCTTGGATATGGATCTTTGTTCTAAACCGTGAATGGGTGAGCGAATTTGTAATACTTGGACTATTTTAGTGAAATTGGAACCACATAATTGGTTCACTTGAATTTGATTAACTAAGTTGAAGACTTGAAAAATTATCTAATATTTAATGAAATTAAGAGTTGTAATTGAAATTACAAAATGAGATGAAATAAATGATGAACTCCAATGGAATTCTTAATCCATTCATGGATAATTATTGAATTATCTAAGGAATAAATTTGAGCTTTATAATTAGTTTACTTATGAAATGATAATGGGATTTGCTTGTTATAAACTAGATGAGGTGAAAGTGATTGAGAAATCAAAGAGTTGGATGAATTGAAACAAATTGAAAAAAAAAGAGTATATGGGTGGTTTATATTTAAAAATTTGTAATACTGATTGGAACTATTGGAGTTGTACTATTAAAATGAAAAGATGCGTCATTGAATGGGAAAATGGGATCATTAAGAAAGATTTTGATGCATTCATGATCTAAATTTGTTTAACAAATAAATTCGAACCCGGTGTCCATGAATGTGTATTATGATGAACATGGGATAACATTAAAACGATATAAGGCTTGACTTGGGACTGATGATATGGATGTTAGTGAATTCTTAGTTTGTTCAACTTAAACCCTTGTTAAATTGATTTGGTTCATTAGACGCGGGTACGGGTGGAATGTTAAATTCTTGAGAAATTGCCTTGGGTTAATTTGTACACACGTCATATAAATTGAATGAATTGAATGTGCTGACTTAAAAACACGATAAAATTCGTATTAAGGGTGCGGTTAGTGAATTAAATTAGACTTTATCTGATAATAACGCAACGTGACATGAGAATTTAGTTAGGTTGAATTCATGAATCTATATAATGTATTGGTGAAAGATGAGATGATCACATAATATATGGACAATGCATTCATAATGGGGTAACTGTATGATGCTGAACCTCAAATATGATAAGCATAACCTAGATGAATAATTTGGCTCGAAAAGTATGAAGCTTTTGGTATAATAATGAATCTTTGTGAGAAACATTTTGAGTGAATGGATGGATGGTAAATTACGTAGAAGTGTTAACATAAAGAATTAATGAGATAATGAAATGATAATATATATATATATTTATTTTATAAAGAAATGAGATATATGATTCGAATGGTGAGATATTAAATTGGAATAATGAGTTAAATCCAAAGATCAATTGTTAAGAGTTTGAGAATCCATAATTGTGAAACATGGTTTTTGATTGGTAATATTGAAATGGAAAGATACCATGAAGGTAACTTGAGAATTGTGTGATTGTGAAAATAAATTAGGGAGATGGACTCTTGGTTGATTGATGAATATTGATATGATTAATTAAATATTGAACCGAGGATGGTTGATGTGGATGTGATTATGTTGGGATTGACTAGCTCCGTGGTAGAAGACCAAAAATTTGCTCAAGTAGGGTGCCCTACCCAACGGGTTAATCCCTGAAAAGGTGTGTGTGGGTTGTCTACCCATCGGTGTTCCTCAGGGAAATCGAAAAAGGTAGTTTTCGTGGTGAGTTATAGAGCTATCTATTATCCAATGGCTTGGCGTAGCTTGTTGGGGGTATAGGGAGGGATCTCTATAAGCTGCACCCGGCGTCGGTTCAGTATTGGATTGATGAAATGAAATGTAACTGTGGATAATGAATTAATGAACTGAAAAGAAGGTTAATAGTTTTATAATAGATAAGCGTGCGTTGGTATTAACATATTAAAAAGAAAATGAGAATGAATGTGATAACTAAAGAAAGATAATGGGAATCTGTAATTTATGTTAAGAGAAGAAAAGAAGGGAAATAGAAGAATGTCAATCATTGAATTTGGATGAATAATGAGCCTAATAAGAATGAGGAGATAAATAGAGAAATGAGCAATTTTAGAAGAAGAACGTAAATTTAAATGTTAGATAACGAACCAAGAAAATAGAAATGTGGATAGAGAACTGATAAATTGAAGAGAAAGTTAATGGTTTGATAATGAATATGGTGGGAAAAATGGTCTTCCATAATTGGTCAATGAGAAAATGGAAAGGGAATGAATAAAGTGCGAATCTATAACCTCATGAAAAATGTGATGATGTAAATAAATGTGAGAAATGAGTTTAACGAATTTGAGTACTAAAAGAAAATAAAATCTGATGCTAAAGAAGGTGAAATGATAAAAAGGAGTAATGGGTTTCAGGAAAGAATAAGAATGAACAAATGGTACTTTTAAATTTAACATAGGTATGAGTTATAACTCGATTATGAAAATGTTTCTTTTTAAAGTTGTTGCACACAAAAGCACATTCATTCACACCTCACAAATCTTGAATACTTGAGTATTTTGAATACTTGAGCGACCTAGTCCTTGTAAGCTAGGGAAGTATTTAATGGATTAACATGAAAGTTGGGGGGCATGAATTATCTTTTCAAGATTAAGTACTCCTTTCGTGATTTTTACAAGACTGAGGAATTTGGATTGGTGAAAAGATGTCTTTTTCATGGATTGGATCCATATCAAGGAATGACTTATTTTAACTCTGCTAGAGAAGAATTGTTCATGTATCTAGAAGGATTGGTGGAACCGGGAACCTTATTTGATGGACATCCTTTGGGATATTTTTATCTGTTATGATGGCACTGTTAGGAATGTATGAAGCAATAGAATTCTTCAAAGTGAGTATGGGGTTAGGTTATAGGTTATAAATTAGAAGTTCTTCGCTGCTGGTGAATCAGTTAGTGTGTTGGTTGTAATTACACAATAAATTTAAAAAAAAACTAATTTTCTTGACTATCGGGTAGTATCGTATGTGAATGATTGTTATCATTGGAGAACATATTGTTGAAACAATGTTGGGGTAATGATAGTTGAGTTCTTGGTTGAGTATAATAGATAGCAAAGGTGTATGAAAGTTTGGGATTTGAGATTAACATTCGTGGTCATGTAGAACGTGTCAGATGGATTTTGATAATGTGTGATACGGTAAAAATATAAGGATGTTCACAGAATGGCGAATTGTGGAATATCATGTGAGACCCTGTACCGTTTCTTTTTTATTTATATGCATATTCCATGTTTTTAGTCACGCTTTAGCGTTTTTGCTTTAATACGCATGTATGTGTTTCGATGTCTGTTTTGATTAATGTAAGCATACGGGGTTGCTTCCCGGGATTGTAGGGAGTTTCTGTGCGAATTTTGAAAATTCAAAAAAAAGATATTTTTGGAGGCCTATAAATATCTGGAGTTAAATATTTTCAAAAGATATTTTTCAAAACTTAACTCCTAAGTTTCCTCCATATTCTCTCTACTTTTTCTCTAACTTCTTGGGGGCCCGGGGCGTAGTTTTCAATGATCCAACGACGGATCCTTATTATTATCATCGTGGTCTACGCATCCATCTGGACGAATTTTGATTTCGGCGAAGCTCGAATTTGCACGTCGATCGAGGCATCGAGTTTTTGACCCAACAAGGAAGGATCTCAGATTCTACTGCTGTATAAGGGTACTATATGTAATCTTACCCTGTTTCACTGTTTAAAAATGCACGAAAAGTGATTTTATGCTCTAGATCCAGTTTTGGATTAAAACTATTTTTCGGCGTTTCGATTGGATGAAATTGAGTGCTGGATGTTTCTGATGATGGTTTGTGATCGCTTTGGTCTCGAGTATGCCTTTAGGTATCAAAATGGGTGTTTTCGAAGCTTGATTTGAGGATTGGAATTCAAAATCGTAGCTAAAAACATTTTCTGGGTAAGTTCAGTCACTGGACCCATGAGTTCAGTCGACTGGATCTTGAGTTGGGAGGTTCAGTCTACTAGACTCGATGGGCCAGTCGACTGAAATATTTTCTGTTCGAAATGGTGTTTTTCCAAAAGGTTTTTCAGTCGACTGGGGAGGAGTCCAGTCGACTGAAATGGTGGCTGTTTGCCTTGGCTTTTTTGGTGGTTCCTTTAGGAAAAGAGTTGGGTTTCTTTTGAGAAAAAAGAGGGATTTTAATGAAAAACGTGTTTATTGGAGGTTTGGAGCGAACCCTTAGAGTTGAGTCTCACTTTCCTAAATATTTTCGTAAAATGTGTATGTTTTTACATGTTTTGGTTTGATCTCCATGGTTTCGTGGATTGGATCTCTTGCTTATACATGCGTAGTATAACTGCATTTAGGGAAAATATTTTGAAAATGTTTTGTTTTGATCTCTTAGTGATGGATGGATCTTTGTACATGTTTATTGTACCGGTTTGAAAATGTTTTTAGAAGATTATCTAGATGTACCGGGATGACGTGTATTTGGCATTAGTTGCCCTCGGTGTAAGTCCAGAAATGTGCGCAGCGTAGGTACTCAGGTCCTTTGGGTTAGTCCCCGTAAATTGAAACAGTTGGGTGCTTAGCTCCCTCGGTATCGTACCCAAAAATTGAGTGGTTCGTCGTGGTGCTCCATATAGAACTTGTGTGTATCTAACCGGTCCCATGATGATGGGGATTAGATACTGGATAGGGGTCTGTAGTTGCTACCTATGTCCCCTTGTGATAGAGTCGGTACATAGGATCATATTCTTCTTATTCCGCGATGGTACATTCTGAGAGGGAAACGATGTTTTGATTACAGTTTTTCCTTAACTGCAGTGGTTTATTTGCATTTGTTGCAATACCTGGTTTGAAGGATGAAAACATGGTTTTATGAA
>JAOTRH010214686.1:0-10754 GCA_034768845.1 Heliamphora exappendiculata | reverse complement strand
GTGGGTTTTGACAATGGGTTGGAGGTTTTGGTCTTCATGGGTGGTGGGTTGTTTGACGATATGAAAGAAAATGAGCATTGTAGGTGGGAGAGATAGTTGGAGATAGTAGGAGTTACATGGCAATGGTCAACATTTTAGGCAACGGTGGCAATGTGGGTAATGAAATGGAGGTGTTCGATGAAATGCCTCACTGCGGTGTTAAGCTGAATGCCATGGAATTCACCTATTTGATATAATGTCTGGGGAGGGCCACGAGGATTGATGACTTGGCTACGATCTTTGAGGTCTCAATGGAAAGAGGCATGAAGCCAGATGACAGGTTGTACGGGTGCTTGTTTCCTGTCGTTCTCCTACCGCAAAGAAGGTGAAGATATATATTAGGTCCTTGCGCTTTTGCAGCAAGTAAGCATCAAATTGCTTGGGAAGAGAAACTAGTTTCGAGAGCCTTAGAGGAGTTCAAGACCATACATAGTGCCACGGCAGTTGATGCTTCAAAGTGACAGAAATGAGTTGGGGGGGGGGGGTAAATTGGCAAAATGTGAAGCATATTTTCAAAATACCTAAAATGGCCTTTCAACTTGAGAGTCATATCCAATTGGACTGAATTGGTAAGCGTCAAAAAGTTGAAGAACAAAATTGAGAGCGAAAAAAATCTTTAGAGAACGAATTGAGAATGATCTCATACTTTAGGGGGTAAAAACGAAATTTACCCTATCTTATAACGAAGCAAAGATTTCTGCTCATGTGTGGATTTGGAATTTAACGAGTATTGAATTGTATGGATTTGAAAAGGTCATGTACCAAAATAAAAACTTGATGATGTGATTGGTTTTAGTGGCTCTCTCATCTTTACATAGTATCCTTTTCCTCTTCTTTGCCACATTTTCTCCGAGACTAGCTTATGGTACACAAGGTTTTAGAGAGTGGAAATTTGGGGATGCTGAAAGCATTACATGACTGGTAAAGTTCAAAAGTAAGTGTGATTGTGCAGGCAAGACCTGAGGATTTTAATGCAACTACACTAGCAAATTGATCTTGGGTATTCGGGTCCCCACAGATATATGCTTAAAATACTATATCATGCACAAACAAAGAAAGTACTTTGTGAAATAAAATTGAATTTTAAAACTCGGAAGCTTACTTGCGCTATATTATTGTTCAATTTCGGTGTATGTCAAAAGATATGGTTTCTTAAGCTTCTTTTCAAACTTTGCAATTGTCAGCAGATTAGCGCAGCAATAAAAATAGAAAGTTGCTCAAACATTTCAAACCAACCACCTTACTATATACCCAATTATGTAAATAATCCAAGCCACAACAATGACCTAGATGTTTGAGTGCTCGCAACCTGCTCATGGTGTCAAGGGCTCGATTTTCACATATGAAACTCTATGGTTTACACAAAATAATTTTAAAATGGGCTTATAGAGTATCAACACACGACAAATCATGGTGCGTGATTAAATCACATGAGGTACATGGTTGTTGACACATGGGGCCACATAGCAAACATGTGCAGCGAATAAACATCAAGCCACATCATGAGTATATGTGAGTTTGTGATGCATGATTTGCAACAAGTGAGCTTAAACTAAATCTCATTAGAATTCCAAAGTCAAGTTAGGAGAGGAGTTCTTATACAGCTATTTTGTTAACTAATAAATACAATCTTAGCGTTCAAGTTTGTTCCAAGTGCAATTTACTGGTTTGTAAATATGCCTATAGTTAGACCACCCATCATAACAAAATTGAGAACGTTTGCATCAAGCGAGTTGATTGAATGAATTCCAAGCATCAATTGTGCCATAATGGCTTTTTGTCCAATGTTTTTATTACAAGTTTCTAAGGTACTTACTTTTGTTGCTCTTCAGCCTCTCAATGCCAGTCCCAGTTTTTATCAGCTATTCAACTTATACGACATGTAATCGCTAATATAAGGGAGGATACTCACAATGACACGGGGAGGGCTTGTTGATCCGCTGGAGGCCCTTTTTTCTTTCAAGAGGGCAGCCTGTTTCTGCTCCCTTATCTACAACAATGCAATTTTGACTTGAGCAGCATCGATATAATTTTTGACTTAAACAAAAGCTAACCTTCTGAGCAAGAAATTCCATTCATATAACTTATGCATAGGATATATGTGTGTGTGTCTGTGTACGTGTGAACGGGGAAGAAGTGAGACAAAATTACCTTCTTGCTGTGTTGAATTCGAGCAGTCCGAGCTACCTTTGCAACGTTGTGCTCCGATTTAGATATCTTTCTCCTATCTAAGCCACCAAAATATCATAAAAAGAAGAATAGAGAAGGAAAAACACGTGGGTGGACAGGAAAAAAAAAGAAGGGAAAAGAAAGAAGAAAATTATTTTTAAAAAATATATATTATCAGCGTATAGAACACTAAACACTGGAAGTACAAGTAAATCGTGTCTAACCTTTGGAAGAAGTTTTGTGAATGTTGCGTGATGATTTTGAAGCAAACCGAGACTTATGCGGCTTGTTGACTTGAACACGAGAACCCACCATCACAACAGTATTAATCGATCGCGGAAAAAACCTAGTGGCACATTAGACACCCGAGTTCAATACGTTAGCTCCTTCACAAAACCCCAGACACAGTAGAACCGACCTTGGACTCTAAGATGCTAGATTTTGCGGATTTAAGACTTAAAAACAGTAAATGTCAGTCAGTATGCGTTCAGATTTATTATTAAAAACAAAAAAAACAAATCCATACTAGCAAAAACCCCAACACGTAGAATGTATTCAGATTGCAGAGTCTAGTACCCCAAAAATAAGCAAATGTTTTGCAAATGTTTGGGTAGGTGTAGGGTTCCGGCGTGGGCCGGAATAGTGAAATCTAGGAAGATGGAGTACCCCGCGGTGGCCCAAGGACGCCAAAGATAGAAGAGGTGAGAACTTAGGGCAGCCTTAGAGATTGAGAGAGAGAGAGAGAGAGAGAGAGTGGCAATGGATAGCAACAGGAGATATGGGGAGATTGAGATGATCTGAGTTGAGGATGATATACTCTGGAGATAGTGTACCCATTTATAGGCGATGTGGAGGAGACACCCGTATCTTCAAGATCATTAAGGACGATGGGTGTTCCATCTGTCATTGGTTCTGCAGATATGATCCGCTGGCTTTGGTAGCCCATATGATATGCTAAGGTGGGTATCATATGACGTATCACGCTGTTTGCAAATTTGGTTTACTAGATGACAGCTCATAAGCTTGGAAGAGCTCCATATCTTGATTAGGTGTCTCTCTCTCTCTCTGACCGGTCATTTGGAATTGCTTAAACGCCACTCCATTGACAAATCCTAGAGTTCTAGCCTCCAAACCACGTACCACCTTTGCTCCCGAGCGAGGAGATGCCTAGGCCCTCCTCTCAGCCTAGGACCAGGTTAATATTGGAGATAGCGTGGGTTGTGGGCTGGCCTACTTGCCCGACAGGGGCCACTTGCCCAAAAGGGGGTTGGCCCGACGGCCTACTTGGAGATTGGCCAGCGACCTGCTTGCCCGGAAGTGAGGAGATTGGCCTAACAATCTGTATGGAAATTGGCCTGTGGCCTACTTGGAGAATGGTCGGCGGCCTACTTTCCCAGAGGCGAAGAGATTAGCCCAACGGCCTGAATGGAAATTAACCCGACGGCCTGTATGGAGAACGGTCGGTGGCCTACTTGCCCGAGGCGAGAAGATTGGCCCAACGGCCTGTATGGAGATTGACCCGCGGCCTACTTGGAGAATGGCTGACGGTCTAATTGCCCCGAGATGAGGAGATTGATCTGATGGCCTGTATGGAGATTGGCCGGCGGCCTAATTGCCCAGAGGTGAGGAGATTGGTCCGACGGCCTGTGTGGAGATTGGCCCATGGCCTACTTGGAGAATGGCCAGCGGCCTACTTGCTCAGAGGCGAGAAGATTGGCCCGACGGCCTGTATGGAAATTGGCCCAACGGCCTACTTGCCCGGAGGCGAAGAGATTGGCTTACTTTTCGAGAGGCAACGTTGATTAGATACCCATATTAATTAATGCCCCCTACATATATGCATTCATGAATGTGTGTATGCATATTTTATTGTGGCGATTTGTTTTTTAAAACCTTGCACATTTTATGTCTTCATGGAGATGCGATTACAAACGGGAGCTTTTTTTGATTTATTCTCTTGGACGTCCTAGAAGAACACATACAAATGCTTGGATCCTTTCTTGGTGGGTTTAAAGAATTGTTGCATTCAATTTCGAAGTCATTCCACATAAGCCACATGTCCTAGAAGAACACATACAAATGCTTGGATCCTTTCTTGGAGGGTTTAAAGGATTGTTGCATTCAATTTCGAAGTCATTCCACATAAGCCACATGTCTCCTGTTGGGCTCGAGGATGCAAACGACTGTGTATCCCATATGTGATCCAAAGGCTTCCCCTTGCCGCCTAGTTATTTTTGTTTCTGTGAGAATAACTAGTTGGGGACGGTACTGAGTCACGAAGTAGCTAAAGTGTTTAAGAAAATTAGAACCCAAGATTCCTTGGGTGCTCTAGAGGAGAATCTTCATTGGTGGAGTAAAGAGAAGCAGGTGTATGGAAGACTCCTCTATAAACTTTTCTCCCACTGTTACTCACCCCGATTCGAGGTGGTGGGTGGAGGGGTTCATCAGAGTAGGACATAGGCTTACAAGATGTTCTGGTGATTTACCATCTTGTTTGCCTCTCTGAGTGATGGTGATACGAAGTTGGTGGAGGTTGAATTCTGCTATCACCTTCTCAGCATGATAGGTGTCACTTCGGAGAAGGAACTCTCTCGGGTGGCTAACCAAGCAGTGATAATCCAGACGGAGGAGCTAACAGTTGGTTGCTTGAACTGGCAACTGAGGGATAACTTGATCGGGTAGGACTATCAGCCAAGGGATGACAACTTGATACTGGATTGTTAAGTGAGGGTAGGTTCGCCGGGGAACTGTGGAAGCTTGTCTCCTTGTGTTGTTTCTTCTCCACATGATGAGCAAGTGATCAGTTTGGAGTTGGTGATGTGGAAGGTGATGTCTATGTCGTTCATGGAGATATCTTTATATAGGCGTTCATGGTAGAATGCGATAAGCTTTTGGAGGAATTGAGGAGGAGTATCGAATTTTGATTCATTTTCTGACATCCGTTAGTATGAATAGGTGCTTCGCTCAGGTGCCTAGCTATGAGAGCTCTTGTGGCCGATGGGCCGAGGACGCCGCAAGGCGCGCGTGCCTCTTGAATATAGACGAGGCGCGAGGGGAAACCAGCAAGGGGTACAACCATCTTCACACTTTTGGGCTCGCCTGGGCGAGCTGCGACTTAGGCCAAGCTCGTCATTAAAAGAGCCAGATTAGTGCTTTCCATTTTTGTGCAAGGAGATCGTAAAGTACGACAAGACTTCTTTCTATTTCTATGACAATGAGACTTTCTTCACAAGATACGAGGGTTCTTTCTGTGTTTGTGTGAGGAGGGTAATGGCATTGTTTCTTCCAACTGTGGACTCTCACACTTCCCCCCTTTTTTTTATCTATTTATATATATTTATATTTATATTTATATTTATATATATATATATACATATATTTTGAATAGAGGAGGAGAGCTACTGCGGGCTAGAGACGCACCGAGGCAATTTTTTTTTTTCAACTTAGCAGGACTAGTGCCTGATGTGTGCATTTCCTTTAACGAAAGGGAAGGGGAAAGGGTGATGTTGCAACCAATGTCTATCTTTCTTGTGAAAGAATGCAAAAGGGAGGATTCTGTAGCTAACTTTGGTAGATGTGTTTTGGAAGAAATTCCTTTTTGGTGAAAGTTAGGGGTAGTGTTGAAGAGGTACCTGTTGGATTAGGTAGCCGTTGAGTGCCTCATCCCATTTTTTTTATTATTATTATTTTTTTGAATATACATTGGTACACATATATATATCTTCTTCCTCCTTCGGTTCTCCTTTTTTGGAAAAAAAAAAATAGGACACTGGTCTTTCATAATGTAAGTGTGGAGAGAGTAAACTCTAAACTTGAGAGGAAGTTAATTTAGAGAAAGCTAACTTTAAACCTTGGAGAACTCTTTTGTTAAGATCTCGCAAATACAAACCTTGAGGGGCTGCTGTGGAAGAGTTGTCTGTAACTACATTTGGAAGGTCTTGAGAGGCATTTTTGTTTCTCTTTACTAGTATTTTTGTAGTTTCGTAGCATTGATTTATGTTGTACTGAGTACTTGTATTTTTTTTGTAGTTTCGTAGTATTAATTTGTGTTGTACTGAGTTGAGATTACTGCCAAAAAGGATTTTTTTCTCCTCTCTTTTTTTTGTTTTTTGTTTTTTTTGGTTTTAGTTTTTCGTTTTTTTGTTTTTGTGTTGCGGCGAAGGGTTTTTGCCGATGGAGAGGGTCGTAGAGGGAGGGGAGGATAGGGCTTCGCACAGGGGTGAGGTTTGCAAAGGTGGTCGGCACTGGTGCGATTTTTGCTGGCGGAGAGGGTCGCAGAGGGAGGGGAGGAGGGCTAGTGAAGTCTGCAGTGTCGTCGGCGCTGGCGCAGTGGGTAGGTTTTGCCGCAGCAGTTGCTTCTTTGTGTTGCTCCTCGCCATTTTTTTTTGGGATTAGGGTTGCCGAGGGAGAGGCCACGAGGAAGGGAGAGGAGCGAGGCTATGCACTATGGGGGGTGCAGAGGTATGATGCGCGGAGGGGGTTTGCGAGGGGTGAGGCGCACTGGGATGAGGCGCTGGCTGTGTTGAAGACTTTTCTTTTGTTTTTGTTTTTTGTTTTTTGGTGGTTGTAGTTAGGGTTAGGCTGCGCCTAGGAGGAGGAGAGCGTGGTTTCGCGAGGAGGGGGGATTAGGTTGCATAGGTTGGGATTTGCCAAATTTTCTTTTGGCTTTTTTTTTGTTTTTTTGTTTTTTTGTTGGAAATGAGGTAAGGGGATGGGATTGGTAGGGCGCGGGGGTGCTGGTGCTTGTTGTTGTCCTTTTTTTTTTTGTTATTTTTTTTTTTTGAAGTGAGAACAATATTTTGAAAGTAAAATTTATAAGGGGAAGAAAATTATGATTACGCAGGAGGAAGGAGTAGGGGGCTCGGTTAGCGCCAAGGGAGATAAGGTGTGGAGGGGGGTTGCATGGGAGTCAAAGGAGGTTCTGGTGTGTTCTTTTTTCTTTTCTTTTTTCTTTTTTTTTGAATTGAGAGCGGGAGAAGATGATTAGCTGGAGTTTTTGCCTCGCAAGAAGTTGAGGGTGCGTGTTAGGGGGTTATGGAGGTAAGGGTGGTTGCCGCTGGAGGGGAGGTAAGGTTTGTGGAGGTAAAGTTTGTGGAGGCAAGGGTTAGGAGGTAGGAGTTAGGGAGGTGGGGGTTGTGAAATTTAAACTTTTTTTATATAAGTGAAGATAAGGTTTGAGGAGGTGGGGCTTGTGAAAGTAGCGTTTGCGGAGGTAAAGGTTTATAGAGGTAGGGGTGCCGCGGTACTACTTTGCTGATTTTTTGTTTTTTTTTTTTTTTCAAGCTACCGTGAAAGTTAAACTGTTCATATAAGGTGGAGATAAAGGTTTGAGGAGGTAGGGTTGTGAAAGTTAAACTTTTTATATAGATAGAAATAAGGTTTGAGGAGGTGGGGTATGTGAAGGTAGCGTTTGCGGAGGTAAAAGTTACAGAGGTAGGGGTACCGCGGTACTACTTGGCTTTTTTTTTTTGGCAAACTACCGTGGAAGTTAAACTGTTTATATAGGTGGAGATAAGGTTTGAGAAGGTAGAATTGTAGAAGTTAAACTTTTTATATAAATGGAGATGAAGTTTGAGGAGGTGGGGTTTGTGGAGGTAGCATTTGCTGAGGTAAAGGTTACAGAGGTAGGGGTTGTGGTTTTAGGGGTTGTTGCCGTGATACAACTTTGCTGATTTTTTTTGTTTTTTTGTTTTTTAAGTGATTTGGCGAGTTACAGCGGGCTAGAGCGGAAATAAACTTTTTTTTTCTTCTTTTTTTTTTTTAAGAGAAGGGGGTTGGAGAGGTAGAGTGGAGGCGAGGTAGAGCGAAGGTTAAATTTTTCCTTTTTTTTTTTTTTAAGAGGAGTTGGAGAGGTAGAGCAAAGGCAAGGTAGAGTGGAGGTGATTTTTTTTTTTTTGGTAAAGAAAGGAGTTGGCGAGATAGAGCGGAGATAAACTTTCTTTCTTTTTTTTAAAGAAAAACAAAATGAGAGCTTTGTCAAGAGGGTGTGGTTGCCAAGATTTAATATATATACATACATACACACACATACACGTATATTCAAAGAAAGAGCAGTTAGCACTTACTTGTTCGCTTGGCTAACACGTGCTCTTTTTTAGGTGTAATTCCCGCAGGGGAATCCAAATACTCTGAGATAGAACCGGAGATTTTTTCTCGTGGAGACTGTTGTAGAAAATAGCATCATCCATGTGTGATTCTTCTGGTTTGAAGGGCTTATCTGATCCTACGATGGTGGCAACTACTTTCCTGTGGATGGCTTTCCAGCATCGATGTAGGTGGGGAGGATAGCGGTATACCTGTGAAGCCATTTCCAGGCTAAGAGAGCATGGTACGTTGTTTCCAAATCAATCACATAAAACTTAGTGGCGGAACGAATACTTCTCACAATAAAAGCTATTGTTTGTTGGCTATGGTTACCAAACCCAGTTATGGTGATGGGATGTTTCACTAGATGTCTTATGGGGATGACCGCTACCGTAAAGGTGGAATAAGGGATGATGTTTAAGAAAGCTCCTCCGTCTAAGAACCCTCTCTAGAACTCCACGCCATTAATGAACACCGGGACGTACAGGGGTCTATTGTGGGAAAATAATAGTTGTTTATCACATTCGGTGAATGTGATGGGCAAGGAGTTATTCTTCAATATTTTACGAACGGGACAGGATAGTTCCATGCATTCTTCTCCATTTTGCTCAGCGAACTGAAGTATGGCTTTCGTTGCTTGGAGTCGAGTTGACTCGAAAAGTCCGAATTGGTCAAAGAATCATTCCCAAAGACAAGGTTGACTAGATACCCACAATTTGGAATAAGGCGTTCCAAACAAGTAAACATTCATTAACTACTAAACAACAAAAATCCCAGCGAGTGTTCCTAATAAGTAAAAATCCCAGCAAGTGTTCCCAATAAAAATCACAGCAAGTATTCTCAACAAGCACAAATCCCAGCAACTGGTCCCAACAAGTAAATGTTTACTGATAACTAAGAGCAAAAATCAGCAAAATCCCCATTGATTTATCCACTAAAATTACCAAAGTTTCTGGTATCGACAGAAATCAGCAGACTCCCAATAAAAGCAGCAATCGGCAAATTTTGTCCAGAATACCATTAACTAGAATGAGAATGAGGTAAAGATAGAGAGGGAATATTTTCTGTTATCGCCAACCGTTTTGATCAAAATTTCAAACAATGAAACAACTTGAGAAGTTGTACATTCTACATAATACCATTAATTTTGTCCAGAATACTATCAACCAGAGAGATAGTGAGCTGCAGAGGGAAAGAGAGATAGAGAGAGTAACTAGTCGTCAGGCACCAAGAAACAAAATGCGAGTTTCGTCAAAATCGTAAAACACCATCTGAATGTCGACACCAGTTGTTTTAGTTGCCGACTGAACTCAACCGATTGGACTCACCGGTTTGGTCAAACTGAACCTTCACGTCATAATTACACCATAATAAATTTAAAATATCCATACTATAAGTCTATATATAAAGGGAAGACGGAGTTTGAAGCGCTGTCACAAATTTTACTTCTAAAATTACCCACATCCTACACTGCAACATCCCTAACTACTTTCCAGTTTTTAAAATTTAAAATCTGCACCCACGTGTGCCACCTTCTAGTATATATAAATTGCGACTAAAGTATTAACAAAAGCCCTCTTTTTTTAAAAATGTTTCTAAAACCCATGCTCCCAGGCTGCAAAATAAGATTTTTTTTCTTAGTTTTTAGGGTTCGGGCTTCACGCATATGAACTATCAACCCCAATATCCTCACACATGTGAAAATACAAATAGTAAATCGAACAAATTTGCAACTAAGACTAAAAAAATTTATTTCTGCAACAAAATCATGTAGTATTGATTTCGAAATATCAAAAAATAAAAATAAAAAGAACAAGAACAAGAAGAGGAGGATGAAAGCATAGGAAGTAGGAAGGGCTCTGAGGGAGGAGAAAACTGGACCCCGGAGGTGGAGCGTCGGATTTCAAACAAACCAAACCGTCGGAAAACGGAATGCAGTGGCGGTGGATTGGCGGAGGGGGTGGCGGCACTACTAATCCGTCTCAGTGGCGTCTCACCTCTCGGTCTCAGTTCTCGCAACAGCACGGCAGCACATCCACATTAGCTCACTATTCGTCTTCTTCGACCGTCGTAGCGCCGCCTCTGTGTCCCGATTTCCCTGACTGCCAATCCCAAATTGCAAAAGTAAATACAATCATTCTAAAATGTCTAACTATAAAATTTACTTCTATAGGCAAGTAAAAGTATTATTATAAAATTTTGCTCATAAAATTTAAAGAAAAATACAATATTAAAGGTGTTTGGTATAACTGAAATTTTATAAGTTAATTTTTAAAATAATTGTGCTAATGCATGTATTAGTATTATTATTAGTGAACGGTGGTGGTGATAAAAGGAAATGATGGTAGTGGTGGGGACAGTAGAGGCAATGGCAGCCGTGGTGGTAGTAACACCTAGACCGCAAAACCCCTGACCCTTAATCATTCGACCCTCAAAGTCATGGACTCCACCCCCTGGCCATC
>JAOTRH010214675.1:0-10754 GCA_034768845.1 Heliamphora exappendiculata | reverse complement strand
ATTTGTGTTGACACTAACATTTTAGTACCTGAAGATCAACTTGAAACATAGTTAGGGTGTTAAAGCAATTGATCAATACAAGTTGACATACTTAATAAGATTCAAGTGTACATAGTCTCAAGTGATTTGACTTGTATTTCAATCAACACAAAAGAATAATCCTTTTTAAAGAATCCTTAAGTGTTTGAATCAAGTCATACCTTTTTGGCTAAGGTGTCAACCTTGATTGTTCAACTTTGGTTTAACACTTTCATTTGGAAATAAGAATTATTATTTATTTAAAGACAATTATCTATAGAAAATAAATTATTAAAATAGTCAAAATTAATTAAAGAAGTCATTGGGCTAACAATCTCCGCTTTTTTGATGATTACAATAATATTTTCATTTTCTAGAAATTCTTTAACAAACATTTTAAAGATGGTTCTCCCCTTGTCAGTATGCCTTAAACATAGAGGTACTAAATTATAACAGTAAAGCAAGCATAGCGAGCAGATGTAATAACAAACATTGTATACTTTACACAAAAGAATTTCTCTCCTTACATACAAAAGATTTCTTTATACAAAAGAATATACAAAAGAATTTCTCCCCTTCACTCCTTCATTTCTCTCCCCTTTTGTGATTATCAAAAAAAAACTAGGGGTTGTCCACGAAGTGTTTGAATTTTTTTCTTTTCTTGAGCCTTGGCTTTGCTGGTAGTGGCTCGCTCTTTTGCTGAGCGTGCACGTTCTTCTTTTGCTTCTCCAGCTGCCAGAGCATCCCATCGAGCTACCATCTTAAGGTGTTCTTCTCGCTTGAGACGAGCAGCTTTTTTCTCTTTTGTCTCCTTGGGCTTGAATTGGTTGGCCCAAGCTTCCTTGATCCATTGTAAGTGTTCCTCTACTTTCTGAGTGTTGTATTGAACGGCCATGACGATTCCTACGTCATATTCCTTGCGAACTTGCTGAAGGATGGCGGTGTTTGCATTTACAATGGAGGTGATGCTGTTAGTCATTGTTTGACACAAAGTTTGTCCAGCATCAGTTGCACGTTCAATTTCTTTGCGTAAGAATAGATTTGTTTGTTCAAGCTCTTTGACTTTATCAGAAAGAGAGGAGATAGTATGATGTAGATCAAAGAAGTCTGAATCAACTTTGCCTTGAAATAGAGTAATTTTTTCAGACAAGGCGTTGATAGCAGAGAGGACAGCCGAGTTGTCAATATGAATAGAAGTGGTGGATGTAAGAGGGGCTGATGGAGTAGACTCAACAGGAGGAGGAGGAGCAGCAGCAGCAGAGTGTGATGGTCCAGGAGTGTTATGGGCCCCTACCATCTCGCGTGTCATGTGGGCGGGCTACTGAGTGGGTAGGTCGATAAGGACTGGCAGGGTACTGGAGCTGGCAAGCTACTACACGGGGACGTGCAGTCCTAAAGGGGTGGATTGTGATATCCTGATATCCCACATCGAAAAGGGAGAGGGAATTCCTTGGTTATAAAGAAAAAATCATAGGCCCTTAAATAGCAATAAGGCATTTTTTCAAGTGGTAGAGACCCTAGCAGAACTCCGCAGTTAAGCGTGTTTGGGCGGGAGCAGTGCAAGGATGGGTGAGCTCCTGAAAAGAACAAAATCGTGAGAACTTTTACCCAAAGCAAATAATATCATTGCCACGAGAAAGATCGGGGTGTTACACCCGCATTGCAAGAGTACCTTTAGATATAAATTTATATTTGTCCAAGAATACAGATAAAGACATATCACAATTGGAATATTTTCATATTATTGGGAGTCTCGTGTACTTAATGAATTATACGAGACCCATGAGAAAATTGAGTATGTATACTAATAACCCTGGGACTAATCATTGGCAGGCAATCATAAGGGTATTAAGATATTTGAAATACACCCAAAACTATGGGTTGTACTACACCAGATATCCAACTGTACTGAAAGGGTACAGTGATGCAAATTAAATATCTGATACTAATGACTCAAAATCCACAAGTGGATACGTATTCACTTTAGGTGGTGTAGCTGTATCATGAAAATCGCCTAAACAGACGTGTATAGCTAGGTCCATAATAGAGTTTGAATTTATAGCTTTAGACAAAGCTAGAGATGAGGCTAAATGGCTCCAGCAATTTTAAGAAGACACCCCAATGTGGCCTAAACTTGTACTAGCCATCTGCATACATTGCGACAGTCAATTAGCAATGGCTAAGGTACATAATAATATATATAATGGTAAGTCTCGACAGATACGTCACAGACACAATACCATGAAACACTTGTTCACTAGTGGAATAATTTTCATCGAATATATAAAGTCTAAAAAGTAGTGGATCCGTTAACTAAAGGCATAAGCGGCGAGCAAGTTAGTCATTTATCGAGGGGAATTGGCTTAAAGCCTATGAATTAAGAGTCGCCTCAATATCAACCCAACCTAGTTGACTGGAGATCTCAAGATTTAGGTTCAAATGGACAATCGAAATGTGTTTGACTCAGTGTCATCACTGTGGAGATAAAATCTCCTACCAATTTTTATGATAGTACAGTGATACCCGTTGCGTTATTAGGTTAATATATGCATTTAATAGTTCTTATACCTTAAAATTCAAGTGAAGTACAGCAGGATACTCTTAATAAGAATCACCCATACGAATGAGAAGGGCCACTTCTGTGAGAATGCTAAGACTACAGTTTCTAACAGCACTCATGAAATTAGAATTTGTCTAGGGCCAAAATGGGCACAACCGTGAGAACTAAGTTGTGTTTGAGAAAATTTTGTATGAACTATATTGTCTTGGTTTGCACAAATAGCTGAGCAGTTCAAGGCATCGCGTCCACTGTTTAGCTAGTAAGTTCGAAAGTTTTTCACAAGAGAAGGTATAAAGCAAAAAGCTACCTATCCTATGCAGAATTTTTCTTATTGAACTTTCTTTGCGTCAGCATCTTGTTGCATTTTTTTTTCATCAAATTCCATTCATGTGAGGGATTGTTGAAAAAAATAGGTTTTGAATTAATTAGAACATGATTTTTAGCTAACTTTGGAGTTAAATATCTTTGGATTGGATTAATCATTTTAGATAATTCCAAGTTCTAATTAGTTTATCTCTATAAGAAGAGTAATCATGGACTTTGTGGCATTCAAAACCATTAATGGATGAATGAGAAATTGACTCTAAAAATGTGCTATTGAAGTTGACAAAATACTGATAACTTGACACAATCCCACATTATTTGGGAGATGAAAAGTTAATGAGCATATAAAGCTCAAGTTGGAATTTGGGTTTGGGCTCTAAGGAGTACCAAGTTTTGTGGAAGGGGAAAGACCTACCCAGGGGTGGGTTCGACCCAAACCCCATACGTACGGCGGCGGCGGCGCCTACCAGTTCGACCGGCTGTGCTGAGTCGGGCAGCGCTCAAACTTGAGTCCATGGGTCACGGGTTGTGGGCTGTGAGTTGTGGGTTCTGATCGACCTTTATCTTTTTGCAAAAATTTTATTTAATTAAAATTTTAAAATTTCAATTTAATTTATTTAAATTTTAAATCTAAAGTTACCGTTACTTAACATTGGAAGTTTAATCCAGACAGTTTGTAATAACCCGTACCATGACAGTTAATAAAAATAAGACACGTGTCACTCCTTAGAATAATATATTATGTGCTAGTTCGTAAAAAATTTATAAAAATAAAATTTTTGACAAATCATAATATAGCGATAAGAATTTTAAATATTTCTAGATTTCTTTGCATATGTTTTGATAGGATTATAAAAAGATTTGGATAAGATTCTGGATAAGATCAAATCAAAGATAATGAATGAAAAAGATTTGGATATTTCTAAATTTCTTTGCATATGTTTTGATAGGATTATAAAAAGATTTGGATAAAATTCTGGATAAAATCAAATCAAATGTAATGATTGAAAAAAATTTGGATAAAATTCTAGATAAGATCATATCAAAGTTAATAATTGAAGAAGGTTTGGATAAGATTCTGGATAAGATCAAATCAAATGTAATGATTAAAATTTTTTTTGGATAAGATTCTAGATAAGATAAAATCAAATGTAATGATTGAAAAAGATTTGTGCCAGCCTATAAAAGGCACTCGGTGGCAACATATCATCACATATCATCTCTCACATACAGTGAGCTTTTAAGCCAAACACTGAACGCCACCACTACCGTGAGCCCGACGCCGTTCAGCCACCGCCGCCGTCGGACGCCGCCGACACCACCCAGGCCGCTGCCAGCCTCCACCACCGTCCTCGACCACCATTTCTCTCTCTGTTATGTAATCTCTCTCTTTCCATTATGTATTGAGATTTTATCACCGGATGATTAGAAATTTTGGGATCAAGATCAAGAAGAGAGTTTTGTCACGCCTAAGTTGAGGTGAGATGCTTAAGTATTATCTTGAACATAAATGCAATATTATTTTGAATATAAATGTATGTGAGATACTTAAGTATTATTTTGAACATAAATGCAATATATTTTTGAATATAAATGCATGTGAGAGTACTTAAATATTATTTTGAACAAAAATACATGAATTTATATCCATATTTTTTAAGCATAAAAAAATTGTGGTAGTATGATCTTTTCTTTAAGTGCCATGATATTTTTAAGTATGCTATCTGTACTTTTTACAAAGCATGAGTATGTGAAAGGAAAGTTTTTAATAATGTGCAGCTGTTCCAAAGTGTCAAGTTACAAGGGTTTCTAGCCCTTTATATCCCGTTAAGGGAGGTTGCCCAATTATGGGTGTTGTTGCTCCATATGGAGGAGGTTGCCCGTTGAGTGGGGATTTTTGCCTTAAAGGCTTTGCAGGTTATAAGTCCCGAACAACACATACCACTCGTGCTTGGTGGAGAGTGGCCCTCATTCCATCACGTTGCTAATCCGTGCATTGAGAATTGAGGTTACGGTACCGTCGGAACTCCCAGTCGTGAGGTTGACGACTACTTGGTCACTATTAGGTATGAGTTGTGAATGAGACATGATTATTTTTGCATTGTGGCGGTTATGCCAGAAACTTTATTTTGAGACAGTGAATTTCATAATTTGTGGTTGTTGAGCCTAAAGTGCTACTTTTACAAAGATTGAGAAAAGTTTGTTACAACTTGTGAGATCCTAAAACGCCTGATAAGGTTCTTTATGAAATTGTTGCGACAAGTGGATGCAATATCTTATTTTTATGGAAAGCATGATATTTTAGTAGAAGGACTATTTTTTTTATCTTATTCATTATATTACTAAATGCAATTTCCTGTAACATTTGTGGTTGCAGATAGCAGGGATGGCTAGAGTTGGTCCACCACAGTCGTCAAGTTTATAATCTCAGGCTCGTAGTTAATATTTTTTGTAAAATATACATTGGTTTGGGGATACAGGATAGCGTATCCGAAGTATGTACAGTTGCTTGTTTCCTATAAATAAATAATTTCAGTTTGATAATTTTATTTGGTATACTCCGGTTTGGGTATACTGAAAAATATATTCATATCATGTACAAGTACTACTCGTTTGATGATTTGAGATTATATCGATTTTTTTAAAGTCAAAAAAAGAAAGGATAGTAGAATTCATGTCTCACCTGAATGCCTTTAGCACTACCTTAGCTGTTACGCGAAGGAAAAACTGTGCAATCTCAGGATGTGATAATATACTTTATTAATTTTGTGCTTTTGGAAAAGGGGTGCGACACAGTTGGACAGTTTGGGACAGTTAGAGGTTTGCGCCTGTTAGGCGGTCCAACTGTCAAGCCGAACTGGTTTAGCGTCGGTTTAGTTTAGTCCGAACAGTCGCCATCAATGCCTTTTTAAAGGCTGCCTCTCATCCCATTTCTGCATCCCCTTTCCCGAGTCTCTGCCCTCTCTGCTACCATCGTCCTGCTTCTGCATTTCTGATCATCTTCTTCGGCGAAGTTCGACACAAGCTTTTGTTCGCTCTGTGTGCAGTTTGCTGTGCTGCTACTGGATACGGCAATCGCTTTATCCTGGAGGCAGACACTCGATTCAACGCAAGCACCGAGGCGGTGCGCAATTTGTCATAAGGAGACAACGTTGAACGTTGGACTCGATTACACTGTTTTACTCTTCTGTTCTGTAAGACTGTTCTTTTATTTCATTTCTCTTCCACTATTATGCTCTGTTCTGATTTTGAAAAAACAGTATTCATTTTTCGAAAGTTGTTTTCTTTTTCTGTTTAGTTTCGGGTTTTAGTCTTTACATATCAAACACAGATTTAAAAAACTACGTTTTATTTTGCTTCTATTTTACAAAACTGTGTTCTAGATTTTCAAATCTATTTTTTGCTTTATGTTATCTTGCATCTGTTAAGTTAGTTTTATAGTACAGTCCAAACAGATTATTAGTATTCTATTTCTGTTTTTCAATATAATCTTTTTGTCGACTGTTGTATTTATTTAGATTTATACAGTTGTGATTTCGGTATTTTATTAATTCGACAGATTGTTGTTGTGTTTTAAATTATTAAAACCAACACTATATGCATTACATATTTGAGTTGTATATGTCATTATGGCAAATGAATAAATATAAATAGATATAAACAAGTTATATGTAATCTGTTTTAGTAATAGGATATATATATAGTGATTTACCTAAATATTTTGGTGAGCAGTTACATTCGTCAATATAGTATCTAGATGTTGTCATTTCGTGTAACATAATTATCATTTCACATAATATCAAATCTCATTATCAAATATAATTCGTTAAGAATAACAACGTTATTATTTTCTATAATAAAATTATCATATTCTCATTTTTTTATTTTTTTAATAAAATTATCATATTCTTATTTTCTGTAATAAAATTTTCCTAACGAATAATAATGTTATCATTTTCAGCAACAACCATTCTCATGATGAATAATAGTGTTATTATTTTTTACAACAACCATTCTCATTCGTATATAAAACAAATGGATGAGAACAAAAAATAGAAATTTCTGATGGTTACACTTTAATTTTTCAAAACAAGTCCACAATAATTATGTAAGAAAACCCTAAAAAATATACAAAATTATTTTCGGCTGAAGATAGTATACTATATTAAACCATTAATCATAAAATATAATTACTATAAATGGTAAATCAATAAGATTCGTACTGTCCGGCTAAATGATTATAATAGAATGTTTAGTTTTCATATTTAAACTATATGTGTAATATGTATATAAGCATTTCAATTTCCATAATAACACATGAGGGTATAAATGTCTAAAAAATATTAAATATTTAAATAAGAATTTCATAAGATAATAATTTACTACATAGGATTTATCCCAAAATATGTAACCAAAATAGGATCCTGGAATAATTTGAATGCAACAAATTACAAAAAAGATTATGTATCTATTAAATAATCAATTCTACAAAATGTGAGATATACAATACTTTAGAAGAATATAGTATTAATAATCCCCTTATGGGAGGGTGGGAGGGTCGGATAGGACTAAAAAATGTGGGCCATACATGTTTAGTTTCTGTCTCTTCAAACTATTAATTTCGCGTTTGTTTTGCGGGATTATGAATGATAATCTGGCAAATACCAAATTACTAATATCTCATTAATGGTATTAACAATGTTAAGTCTCTTGGTATTATTAGTATCAAGTTTCAAATTATCTTCATTCTTTATTTAACGGTTAGAAATAACTCTATAAATTTTAATTAACTCTTTATTTCACCATAACCAAGTATGAATCAAATTTCTCAATGTACACATAATACATTTCATAATTTCCTGGTATTAAAAAAAATATTTGGGACCCATGGTATTATTTATCGCTCGTATCATAGCCAATTCTATCCAAAATACCAAACGATTCCATACTGTTAGTCCCATGAAATTTTACTTATTATGTGAAATTATAGATCTCTTTATTATTAATTTAGTCAATCAAACAGGACTTAAGATTCAACAGATGAACACACTGAAGTTACCTTCAACCCAAGACAAGTTAAAAACAGTAAGTGTATTATGTAAAAATAATCCTGTATGAATGTAATGTACAAAACTGAAAGAAAAGCTCAAAAAAAGACCCCCAAATCTAATGAAAATAATGCAGCTAGAAGCTGCAATCCAATAAATAATACAGCCATGCCAACCCCTATAAATGAAAATTAGGCAAGGAACTCTACAAATGGGAAACAAAGAATTTTTCATTTTCTTTAGGGAAAAAAAAAAGATGAAAAATTCAACTTCTTGCACTCTTTTAAGTGTTATGAAGTGGGAACCTGCCAAGAGCTAAAAGATGAAAGAGAAAAGCCGCTGTGATAATTGGCATCAGCCCATAAGGCGTGCTTCCCGATGAGCTGCTCTCGCCCATCTGTCCGGCGTTGACGAATTCGCTTTTGCCGTTACTATTGGTTGCGGAGACATTCACGGACATCGAACCTAATGGGGAAAAGTTCAAAACAAATGGCAGTCAGGATACATAGATTACCAGTGTTGAGCTTAAATGACTTCCGGGATTATGGCATTTGATAAGAGTTCACTTCAATTCCGATATCAGTTAATGATTTATGCGCCAGAGGGAATGTTTGAACTTGTGTTCTTAAAATGAGTGTTGCAACAAATGCAATTCGATGATGAGAACGAATGTCGAAGCTAGGGAGATTAAATCTATTCAATTTGTGAGTATCCAAATGTTCTTTTGTAATTTGGGATAAAATAAACTTACAGTCATAATCAGTCCATCCGATTCGATGGCCAGCCAGATCATATACAACAATCTTGCCTTGCAGTACAAGGTCTGCAAGAAATTTAAGAAAATAAATAAATCAATCAAAAGTTCATTTTCATGGGGCCAAACATGAATAATTTTTTTCCCCTATTGAAAACTATTATATTCCAACTAGAGCATAAAGGGGAAAAATGAATCTCAACATTCTTTCAAAACAAACATCATAGCATAATCGAATTTGTACATTTAAAACCCATCATTTATCAAAATGAATCTCAACGTTCTTTCAAATCTCTAAAGTCTTGTATGATTTACAATATATAAGATTTTTCGGTAATTTTCCTTTCAATGTACAAAAGAGAAGAATTCGTAAGAAAATCATCTTACATTTTGTTGCAAAATCTTGTTTTGATAATATTCTTAATAAAATGCAAAAGGAGAAAAAAAAGAATAGGAAATTAGAACTTTTGTCATTATGGGTAAGTGAACATTCACCAGGGTGGGCGCCTCAAATGCCAGGGAAACGAAAATTGTTGGCACAATAATTGTAACTGTAGCCCAAAAAAAAGGGAAAAGCTCGGGCCTGGGGCCCCATGGTCTAAGCATAGTTTCGTCCCTTCTTACTATATAAAAATTACTGTTATTACAGTGATAGAATCTATGCAAATTTTGGAGGGCTAGAGGAACGAGTCTTGAGAGTGAAAAAGTCTGGTTGAGTGGAATAGGGTAGGAAATAGTTTTTGTCTGTCAAAACTAATGAATGCTTGCTTGGGTGGAAGGAGGAGAGTAAAGAAAAAGGGTGAAATGGAAGGGATCTTATTACATCTGCTTGGCGGGGGGAAAGGGGACAGGAAAGAGAGAGGGAAAGGGAACCATTTCTTCCCTGTGCATGTCAGTGTACATTAGCCTTGCCGCACAATAATGGGCAGATGAGGAGAGAGAAAGATATGTTGGTCTCTTAAAATGCGTAAATTTATGCAATTTCCATTAAAAACTTCTGTCATCCTTTTGTTGATTTAGGGTACCATAATGGATCAGTTTATAATAATTCCCTTTCGTTCTCTCCTTTCTACCCTGCCAACTAGCTTGGAGAGATCACCCATTTGCTTTTTCCCTTCCCTTCCCTTCCCTTCCCTCCTTACCTTGCAATCTACTTTCCCCCATCCCAGCCAAACATAGAATAAGATTCTGAAGAATAGTAATGCTAGCAAGACGAGGTAGCTCTGCCTCGTAGACAAGGCCCGTTCCATACTTGACTTATAAGCTCGTGTAATATTCGCTCCTCTCTCTAAAAGGGGTTTATCACTTATGCATTCCACTTGCTATCTACTAAAACGAGTACTACAGCAAGCGAGCAAATCATCGAGTTGGCGATGGAGAAAGACTCGGCAACACAAAAACAAACAACTCGAAGAATAGCATGCTGAATTTTGTTTTTAAAAAATGCAGAAAATACAATGTATATGTGTTAAGAAAATCTTAGGGTATGATTCAACGGTTCGCAATTAAGAAGAAAAGCATTCAACTAGAAATATAAGAAGAAAACAGGCAGAAGCCATTTTAAGTACAGAAAAAATTTGAGCTAGTGCAAAAAAAAGATGTGAAAGTGACAGCAGCATAGACATAGAACTACAAAGGAACCCAAGTGGGGCACATGGGGTCGGCTGCTCCCCCTAAGTTTTGAAACAACTTCAATTATTATAGTTGTATTAGACTCAAAGATATCAAAATTATATAGGTCTCCTCTTCCCCCCCCCCCAAAAAAAAAAACCTCCCCTTCCCCAGATTTTTTTAAAACCCTAGTATTAATTCCGTAATATCAGTTAAAAATCACTTGTCCTCGAATTAAATTCTAAGGCTGTCCCACTATAGAACAACCAGATATACCCACCAGTAGTAGTTGTCAACTTGTCCATATCAAAATCAAAACAACATGGGCAGATACAATTGAAATTCAACCGCAAAATACCACAACAAATCATGTTGTTGATACATGTGAGGAGGTACAAAGATGCATGTGCAGGTTTGGGAGTTTTTTTTTTTTTTGGGG
>JAOTRH010214664.1:0-10754 GCA_034768845.1 Heliamphora exappendiculata | reverse complement strand
GTGCTTGATTGCATGTGTTACAGCGTTTTCCTAACATAGCATGATAGCTTGTGGTGTATACGTGGGTATGGAGGTTAGGCCTTAGGATTGATTAGTCTTGTTTTCGGGCATTTGGATTAACTTACTTGGAAGTCATGTTAGAGACGCGTTTCGCGAACGTGATTTCTAGCAAGGAATCTGAGTAAGTTGTTCAGAGTGACGAATCTTTTTTGTTGGTTCTCCTCTATATGTGTGATGTGATGACATGATCTAAGTGGCTATGTGCTAGCATGCTTATATGTGATTTGTCTTTTATGTAAACAATAACATGTTGTATAGATGCTTATCCCGTTATGTTGCTTTCGTATAAAGTTATATCCATGCGGGAAGGACGAGGCCGAGGTCGAGGCCGTGGCCGTGGTTCTGGCTGAAGGGACGTTCCAGTCCCAGATATTGGGGATGCTAATGCACCTCAAGGACCTGCTGACGGAGATTTGTTGCGTGAGATGGTCGGCTCCATTCGGCAACTGACTGAGGCCTCTAAGGGAGAGAGACCATACCTGAGCCGAGGGCGACGGTCGCGATGCATGAGTTTCGCCATCTGGACCCTCCTACCTTTTCTGGGGATCCCAACCCCACGGTGCCACTGAGTGGCTAGAGCTGGTTACCAGGATCCTTGATACTCCACAGATAGAGGAGGATGATCTGCTGGTTTCATTTGCTGCCTTCCAGCTGAGAGAGAGTGCTCATATGTGGTGGAAGTTCGCCAGGACTACAGTTGGGGGCACCTGGGAGGCATTCACGAAGGTATTTCTAGAGAAATACTTTCCTACGACTTTGAGGGATCGCTACAGAGAGGATTTTCTCTTTCTGACACAGGGGACGATGATTGTTGTGGAGTATGAGGCTGAGTTTACTAGCCTATCCAGATTTGCACAGGAGATCGTGCCTACTGATGAGTTCCGTGTGAAACGGTTCGAGAGGGGTTTGAGGCCTACTATCCAAGATAGAGTGGCAGCACTAAGGTTGCAGGTTTTTACAGAGTTAGTGGAGACCGCCATGAAGGTGGAGAATACTCTGAATGAGACGCGCCGAGATAGAGACAGTCGGGGACAGCAGGATGGGGGACGTGCACAGTCCCGGGGACGCAGGGACAAGCGTCAGTGGACATCTGGTCCGAGTTCTTATCTAGTGGGGTCTTATCAGCCACAATCTTCTGCATCTACACATCCCGCAGTCTCAACAGGAAGGCCAGATCAGAGGGAGCTTGTTTATCATAGATGTCAGCGGCCGGGGCATCGTGTGGAAGAGTGTCGGAGTGCAGCACTTGTTCAAACCCAGTCACAGTCGCAGGCACCTGGGAGAGGGCCACCAGTTTGTTTTGAGTATGGGCAGTCTAGGCACATCCGGAGGAACTGTCCTTGAGGAGAGAGCATTCAGAGCACAGCGGGAGCACCAGCTGTTCCATCAGGCCAGGGGAGACAGATGTATTCACAGCCTAGAACTCAGACATCCCGTTTTGCAGAGGGAGGAGCTTCAGTACAGTCGGGTTGATAGTCTACAGTTCAGGGCCACAATGGACTGGCCAGGGCATATGTTCTTGCAGATCCCAGTTCTTCCAGAGCACTGGTCGTACCCGATGCTGCTGCTACTACCTCCATGATCAGAGGTACTCTTCTAGTCTTCAGATTATGGGCCAGTGTTCTTATCGACACTGGAGCATCACACTCGTTTATATCTTCTGCTTTTGCATCTGCATTAGGGTTGCAAATGGACTGGTTGGGTAGTACCATGAGTGTAGAGACTCGAGTCAGTAGAAGTGTGACGTTGAGTCTTGTTTGTAGATATTGCGTTTTGGAGGTTGCCGATCGTTATTTAGAGTTTGACTTTATCATTCTAGACATGACGGCGTTTGATGCCATCCTAGGGATGGATTGGCTGACCACCTATCGTGTCTTTATCGATTGCGATCGACGGAGGGTAACGATTTGTACACCGGTGGGAGATTGTTTCTGTTTTGTGGGAGACCGAGATAAGGGTTTGATGTCTTTGCTCGGTGCTGTGCGGAACCAGGGCAACCTAGGTTCCCTTTTCTCAGCTCTCATGTTGGATGAGGAGGTTGGGGTTCGAGGAGAGTTACTTCCGGTGGTGTGCGACTATCCTGACATCTTTCCCGATGATCTGTTTGAGTTGCCACTGAGCTGTGAGGTAGAGTTCTCTATTGATCTAGTCCCTGGAGCTGGTCTCATATCTATGTCGTCCTATCGTTTTGCACCCGCAGAGTTGTGTAAACTCAAGGTACAACTACAGGAGTTACTTGACATGGGGTTTATACGCCCGAGTACTTCGCCGTGGGGAGCTCCTGCTCTTTTTGCGAAGAAGGACGGATCTCTGCGTTTGTGTATCGATTATCGGAAGCTAAACCAGGTGACAGTGAAGAACAAGTATTCGATGCCGAGGATAGATGACTTGTTTGATCAGCTGAGGGGTTCGAGCAGCTTCTCGAAGATTGACTTGAGATTAGGATATCATCAGTTGAGGATCAAGGATGAGGACATAGCGAAGACTGCTTTCCGGACTCGCTATGGTCACTACGAGTTTCTAGTTATGCCGTTCGGTCTGACAAACTCCGCTGCTACGTTCATGGGTTTGATGAACCGGATCTTCCATCCTTATCTGGATAGTTTTGTGGTGGTGTTTGTGGATAATATATTGATATATTGCCCACTAGAGAGGCACACGAGGAACACTTGCGGATCGTTCTACAGCTTTTGAGAGAGCATCGCTTGTACGCAAAGTTTGAGAAGTGCGAGTTTTGGATGTCTAAGGTGAGGTTTCTGGGACACGTAGTGTCGACAGACGGGGTAGCAGTGGATTCGTTGAAGACTGATGCTGTGACCGGTTGGGAGTGACCGAAGAGTGTCTTTGAGATACGTAGTTTCCTAGGTTTAGCCAGCTACTATCGACGGTTTGTGAAATACTTTGCGAGACTTGCCGCACCGATGACGCGTCTGACGCGGAAGGGAGTTGTGTTTGCTTGTAGTGAGTCTTGTAAGTCAGCATTTCAGGACCTGAAGACGAGGTTGACTAGCGTGCCAGTGTTGATTATCCCAGAGCGAGACTTGGGGTATACTGTGTACTATGATGCTTCACATGACGGTCTTGAATGTGTTTTGATGCACGGAAGTAAGGTTGTAGCCTATGGTTCTCAGCAGTTGAAGACGTATGAAAAGAACTATCCTACACACGACTTGGAGTTGGCAGCTGTGGTCTTTGTCTTGAAGACATGGCGTCACTATCTTTATGGTGAGCATTTCGAGGTATTCTCCGATCACAAGAGTTTGAAATACTTATTTTCGCAGAACGACCTAAACTTGCACCAGCGACGATGGATGGAGTTGTTAGAGGACTATGACTTTGACTTGCAGTATCATCCAGGGAAAGCCAATGTTGTGGCAAACACGCTCAGTAGGAGATCTCACAGGTCGTTAGGTTATGTGGCTATGCGTGAGTGGGACATACTTAAAGAGATTGGGGAGTTTGATCTTTGCCTCAAGGAGACCGCGACGGGTGCTATTTTGTTCTCTGTAGTTTCACGACCTGCTTTGATAGCACGTGTGCTAGAGGTCTGGCAGACGGACCAGGAGGCTCAAATAATACGGGATCGTGTTGCTAGCAGAGAGGATTTTGCAGGATGGATTGTGGGTTCTGATCAATGTCTTAGGTTAGCAGGCAGGTTGTTTGTGCCAGAGTCATGCCGAGCTGATTTTCTATGTGAGTGTCATCATTCTCGTCTTGCCGTGCATCCTAGAGGCACAAAGATATATCACAACCTACGTCGTCAGTTCTGTTGGACGGGAATGAAGAGAGATGTGATCCAGTTTGTTTTCCGGTGCCTTACCTGTCAAAAGGTAAAGGTGGAACATCAGAGACCAACAGGATTGCTACAGTCGTTGCCTATATCAGAGTGGAAGTGGGAGCATGTCACGATAGACTTTGTGTCAGGACTTCCTCGGTCACCTAGGGGACACGACTCCATATGGGTTGTGGTTGATAGGTTGACGAAGTCTGTACACTTCCTCCCCATTCGAGTGAGGGATTCGGTGGATAGACTGAGTCGCTTGTATGTCAGAGAGATAATCCGGTTGCATTGAGTGCCAGTGTCTATTGTTTGTGACAGGGACCCGCACTTTATTTCATGCTTTTGGCAGAGTCTGCAGAAGGCCTTAGGGATGAACTTGATGTTCAGTACTGCTTTTCACCCCTAGACGGATGGCCAGTTAGAGAAGACTATACAAATTTTAGAGGATATGCTGAGGGCTTGTGTCCTTGATTTCAGAGGTTCTTGGAAGGATCATCTAACTTTGGCAGAGTTTGCATACAACAGCAGCTATCAGTTCAGTATTGGGATGGCATCGTATGAGGATTCGTATGGTAGACCGTGTAGGTCACATGTACGTTGGACAGATGTGGGAGAGACCATAGTCTTGGGACCCGACACGATACGGGAGACGATGAAGAAGGTTACAGTGATTCGCCAGCGCCTCGCGACAGCACAGAGCCGTCAGAAGAGTTATGCAGACTAGAGGAGGCGACCTTTGGAGTTTGCAGTAGGAGATCACGTGTTCCTGAAGGTCTCACCACGTAGGGGTTTGATGAGATTTGGTCGTAGCGAGAAGTTTTCACCGCGCTTCATTGCATCATTTGAGATCCTTGACAGGATTGGTGAGGTTGCTTATTATTTGGATTTACCGCCTCAGTTAGCATCTGTGCATAACGTGTTTCACGTTTCTATGCTTCAGAGGTATGAGCCTGATCCTTCGCATGTGTTAGATTGGGCTGAGCTGCGGGTTGATGAGGATGCCACCTATGAGGAGCGTCCAGTGAATACTCTTGATACAAAGGAGCAGGTGTTGCGAGGCAGAACAGTTGCTTATGCCAATGTTTTATGGCTTTATCACGGGGTTGAGGAAGCGACATGGGAGCTCGAGTCTGGAATGCATACTAGATACCCAGACATATTTACCTCGTGACCTTGTTGCGAATTTCGGTGGTGAAATTCCTTAAAGGAGGGAGAGTTGTGAGACCCTGACCCGTATCTTTTGGGTTATTTATATATTTGATGTCTTTCATTCAGTATTTGAATAGTATCGATGCATGGTTTATGCTTTACAGTTGTAGAACAGTATGTATAAATGTGTTATATGCTTTCCGGGGTTTGGTAGAGGCTTGTTTGGACCTTAGAAACCTGTTTTTGCCTTGGAAATGTCGAAAAACTCTCTGCCCAGCCGTTCAGTCGACTGAGGGGCTCGGTTCAGTCGACTGAACTGAGTTTTTTGGGTTCGGTCGACCGACCTCGATCGACTGGACAGAATGTTTTTGGCGAGTTTATAAATATCCCAGTGGGCTGAGATATTTTCTTTCTCTTGCTTCCAGGCTAAGTTAACCCTCATTTTCTCTGCCTTCTCTCTAGCTTTGAGCACCTGGGGCTTGATTTTGTGTTCAATCCTTTGTGGATCCTTACTATCGGGGCCGATGGCTTTGCATCCATCCGATCGGATTCTCGTTCTGACGCCGTTCAGTTTTGAGACGTCGAGTTCTTGACTCTCCGAAGTAGGATTCTAGACCCTACTACTGTATAAAGGTGATATATGTGATTATACGTATTTTTACCGGGTAAAAAATACATCAAATGCGTTTTTCATGTGTAACCGTTATTTTTAGGTAAAAGTGAATTTTTACGCCTTTTCTCGATTGTATACATGTTGCGGGAACGTGGTATCCATAGTTTTCAAAAAGGAGGTTTGAAAATAAGGTATTTTGTGAAAATGGTGAAAAACGCCTTTTTAGAGGTTTGAAGCTAACCTGCGGGGTTGAGTCTTAACTCTTAAACGTTTTGTTAGAAATGGTTTTAGATCTCCATTTTAATAGATTGGATCTCTTTTATACATATGTTGTATAAACTGTTTTGTTGGTTTCGTAGTTGAGCTACGATGAATTTTTAAATGTTTCCATAGATGTACCGTGATAGTGTGTAGTTATGAGTAGGGCTTTTATTGCTTCTTAGTGGAAGTCAAAAAACGTGCACATAGTGGGTTCGCTACGGTCCCTCAGGTTAATCCCCGTAAACGTGATTTGGTTATGCTTCGTTCATCGGTCGTGGCAAACCGTAAAGAAGCAGATGTGTAGTTTGGGTGCTTTACCATCGGTCATAGAAATTCGTAAAGAAGTCGCTTGCCTCTGTGAATGGCGTTGTTGTAACTCCGTATAGAACTTGTCATTACCTAGCAGGCCTTAAGTGGTCCAGGATTAGGGTAATAGGCAGGAATCTATAGTTATTACCTTTGTCTGTACGACAGAGTCGGTACATAAGATTTCATTTATAGCTTTTCTTTAACTGTGGCATGATATTTGTTAGGATGATATGCATAGTTTGAAGGATGAAAAACGTGAATTTTTATGAGATAAAACCTTTTGAGACTCGTGGTAGTGTGATGCAAACTTGTAATTTTGGAAGAAAAACCTTTTTAGCTCCTGTAGTTGAGCCCATGTATGTGTAATTACTTAGCCTGCTTTATAGTTTTATTGTCTATATTCTATTGGGATTCGGCTCACGGTGTGAGATTTTGCTGTAATACCTTTTCGGATGAATATGAGGAGTTGATCTAGTTGCAGAGGTGATAAAAGACTTGCTGTAGTTTTCTCTATTTTTGTACATGTACTTTTACATGTAATGCCAGTGTTGGCTGGTTTTATACACCTTTGAGCGATCTGCTTATTCATGTATGAGATGCATGTTTTTAGTTTATGAGAGTTGAACTGTGGGAATTTTTATCCAAATGATATATATTTTTGAGCTGGGGGCTTTCCAACTGTAAATTTTATTTTCTCAAACTATATTTTGGGTGGGTTTTCGCGTAACCCTGATGTTGGGGCGTGACATTTACCCTATAATTTATAGTAAAAGTTATAGGTTTTGATAAATATTGTAATTTGTAAACGAAATAAAAGAAAAAGTAGTTTTAACTTGTAGTAAAAGTTATAATAAGTGTTTTAAAAATATAATTTATAACTAAAATTAGTAACAGAAAGTTAAAAACTACTACTAGTATCTTCGCCAAACATTCTGTAGACTATATCTAAACTTTCTCTAAGGCCCTGATTGCCAACTTAGCATTTTTGTCTTTTTGGTTAAAAACGCTAAAAAATTAAAATTACTTGTTTGATAAAAAAATAAAAAATAATAAAAAGTTAAGATATCAAATCAAAACACAAATTCTTAAAATATTCTATTCAAATTTTCACCACTTTTAAAATATAATAATACTTCATATTCATAACTTATTTACTTTTACTACCCACTGTATATAATTGTTAATATCAAATATATTGAAGGGTAAAATTGTTTACTTTGAATAAAAAATAAAAAAAAATTTACTTTTTACCAAAATAACCAATTTTAAAAAAGTTAACTTAAAAACTAAGTTATTAAATAATTTATTTTGAATTCAATTTAGCTTTTCAGTTAAAAACGTTAAAAAAAAATAAAAAAACACTAACTTTTAAGCTAGTTTCCAATCGGGCCCTTAATCAGAAGGATTTTATGCCCATTTTAAATCTAAATAGTTAAAACCTATTGCTGAAAATTGCATCAACCCGAGAAGAGAGAGAGAGAGAGAGAGAGAGAGAGATTAGGGGTGTAAAAATGGCCCAGTGCCAGTGGGTGGCCTGAGTCCGAAGACATATTTTTTGGATTTGGGACCCCTTTGAGCCCGTCGGCCAGCCCGGTTCGAGGCTTGCGACAACGCCGGTAGTCGAGTCCTTTGCCTGAGCTTTGAATTCCAACGGCTCTTTTCGGCCAAGACCGAGGCCTAGCCTAGCTCGAATCTCAACAACTATTTTTGAAAATCGACGTATCGGATCACTTGAAATTCAAATGAACGGACGAGATTAAAGAGCCGTTAGACCCGGTCCGGTCTGGCCAACGGCTAATTCTGATTTTTTTTAAAAAAGAAAATTAGATTTTTTCCTCTATAAATAAGGCCATTTGCATTTGATAAAATTTATTATAGTTTTCAAACTCTCTCATCTCTCTACTTTCTCACTCTTTCAAGTTTTTTCTTTTGTAATTCGATTGCTCAGCAATATTCGATGGTTCGATTATTTGGCGATATTCGATGAAAATTACAACTAATGGCGAATCAATGATTGAAGATAAAAAATTAAGATCAAGATCAAGATCAAAACTTCTAATCGGTCACGATCAAAATTAAAGATCGAAATTTCTTTAATTCAGTTTGATTTATTTTCTGCAATTTTTTTCAACATTAAATTTATTTCATAATTTTTTTAATTGTAATTTATTTTTTTTAAATAAGTGTAGTAATTATTTATAAAGTATTAACTTCATTCATTAACGTTTTAAATTTATTTCAATTTTATAAATTATATTATTTTATTTTATTAAGTTTTTTTATAGATCCAAATATATTTTTCAATAACGAAGAAGAAGATATTTTTGTATTTTCACCAAGTAGTTTTAATCTTACTCTTCTAAATCTTAATCCACTCACTAGTTCATTAAAATATGTTGTTGTATCTGCATCTAGTATTACATCTAGTAAAAATACGTCAAATGTTTAAGAATTTTTTGAATTTTAAAAAAAAAAAAAATCTGATAGCACCATAACTGTTAAAATCAAATATAAAATTTGTAATAAACTTATTTTGAATAACACAACGAGTGGCGCTAGCCACTTAATTAGACATTCAAAAAATTACTTAAAATACACCTCTTAATTTGAATACACAAATGCAAATAGGTA
The DNA here is from genome assembly GCA_034768845.1 of Heliamphora exappendiculata. Taxonomy (NCBI): domain Eukaryota; kingdom Viridiplantae; phylum Streptophyta; class Magnoliopsida; order Ericales; family Sarraceniaceae; genus Heliamphora; species Heliamphora exappendiculata. The sequence goes on along the minus strand of JAOTRH010214664.1, from coordinate 1,950 downwards.
GGAATCCAACGAAAAATATTTTTAATTTTTCTTATGATCCTAAACATGTATAAAATTATGTTGTTAATTATATTATAGAAAAGAAACATTTATTGTCTATGAGTGAAGAACTAAAATTTGAATATATGGTACAAAAGGTATTTTTGCCTTAATTTTAACGTTTTTCTAAAAATACTACTAGAAACATGATTTTGCAAAAAATTGAAAAAATTAAAATCGAATTGTCAGATTTATTTAAAAATTTAAAAGATAAAATTTGTTTAACTCCTAATTTATGAACTGTTAGAAATAATTCAGAATATCAATTTATTACTGCGCATTTTATCGATAATGATTGAAATTTATATAAACGTACTTTTTTATTTAGACTTGTAGATTTTTTCTACACCGGTCATAGTTTATGTGTTGTTATTAGACAAGTAATATGTGCGTGGGGTATTAATTAAAAAATATTTTTTATTTCTTTTGATAATACTTTTTATAATAATGAATGAATTAACTATCTAAAATGTTATTTGGAACTTTCATTATCTGATTTTTTATTTCATATTCGTTGTTTTGTACATATTTTGAATTTAATTATTAATGTAGGATTTCAATATTATAATGATTCTCTTATTAGAATTAAGCTAACTGTAAAATCTATAAATAGTAATGTCAAAAAAATTAATCTTTATAAGAAAATATGTAATGAAGAAAATTTAAAATTTAAAAAATTACAACCTGATATAGAAACTAGATGGAACTCTACATATAATATGTTACAAATAGTAATAAAACAAAAAAAAATAATTTATTTATTTTTTAAAATTAATCAAGTAACTAATTTTATTTCACCAATTTTAGATGATTGGCAAAATGCTAATTTATACAAAAAAATTTATAAAATTTTTGATAAATCAACAAAAATATTTTCTTATATTTATACTCATACTACTCTATTTGTTTTACAACAATTAAACAAAATAATACAAATATTTATTAAATATTTATCTGAAATATATTTTTATATAATATTAGTTATGAAAGATAAATTTGATTAATATTATAAATAAATAATACATATTTTTAGAATAACTTTAATATTAGATCCTAAGAGTAAAAATGTTAATTTATCATTTCCTTTAAAAATAATTTGTAATAATACAGATTTATTAGAACCAATAAATGAAACACTTAAAAATTTTATATAATGAATATAAAGTTAATATAATATCACAATCAATACAAACGTTTACTAAGATTTTATCTCAAAGTCGTATGGACGATTGATCATTAATTAAAATGAGAAGATTTTCAAAAGTTCATGGGAGTTCTATAACTGAACTCCAACGATATTTTGACGCAGTAGAGAGTATAGTTGAAGAAAATTTTAATATTTTAAAGTATTGAAAACAACACGAGGTATCGTGGCCAGTCTTATCTGCGATGCCTCGTGATATTCTTACAGTTCCTATCTCTATAATTGCTTTTGAAATACCTTTTAATGCGGGTGGATGAGTTCTTAACGAGTATAGATTGAGGCTGATACCGAATATGATGCAAACTTTGATTATCTCACGCGATACCATTTAAGCATTAAAAAAAATATAAAAAATTGACAAAAGAAATATTAATTGTAAGCTGACTTAGAGAATATAACATCTGGATTGACTGAAGAATTGTTTAGTTAAGACTAAATTTTTATATTTTAGATCTGTAATTTTAACGTCCTTATATTTGTAATTTACTAATTTAAACTTTTATTTTTAATTTAAAATTTTATTTGTAATTTTAAGTAGAAAATAATACAAACAATTGTTAAATTTGTATATGCCAACCTAGTTAGGATGTACTTGACCTATAGTGATGCGATTTTTTTATTTTTTTAAGTGTAGAATACACTTATAAAGTATAAAATCTAATATTTATGTAATTGTTCAAATTTAATTTTTGATTAATAAAATTTAT
>JAOTRH010214663.1:0-41677 GCA_034768845.1 Heliamphora exappendiculata | reverse complement strand
TCTTTAAGATGAAAGCCCAAATCGAAGCCTAGATCAATGAGATCGGAGTAAAACCTTAGCTAGGGAAAGAGAAACTCTGGGAGATTTAGGAGAAAGATGGGAAAGTAATGAACCGAGGAAAGCATAAAAGCCTTGTTTTAATTTCTGGTATGTGATAATCCGCTTGAGTGCTTAGAACTCTGCTTGAGTGGTGGATGGACAGAGGCCAAAGCCGCTCGAGCGCACAGAAGGCCACTCGAGCGAGATATAACCCAAGGCATAAGAAAAAAAATACCGCTGAAGCGCACAAAGGGCCGCTCGAGTGAACAATAGGTCGAGACAAAAAGAACTTTTGGATCGCTCGAGCGCACAAAGAGCCGTTCAAGCAGTGCACTGGCTGAGTCAAACCTGATGAAGCAAGATAGAGAATGAGAGGATAAAAAACTGAATTTGGCATCTTCAAAAAGACCAACTTATTACGTAAAAAAATTCAACACTGTAACTCAAAAACTCAAACAGAGCAGAGTAATCTAATTATGAAAAATGAGAAAATAGAGTCACGAGACCCTGTCAAGGAGACCTTATAGTAGTTAGACCCTAAATCTTTGAGGGACATTTTCACAAGAGCAGTGGCTAACATATGTGCGATCAATATACAATAGACACAACTGGAAATCAGTCAAAACACACAGTTTGATGTTAAACCAAGTAAAGTCCCAATCTATGTCTGTTGAAGATGTATGAAAGCTCCCCCTTACAGGGAACTGAATATATAAAAAATTATGCTGTTTTTGGTGGCTTTCACACTAATACAAACTAAAAGGCAAGGTTCATAGGTAACCATTTCCAATAGCATGAAAGAACAGTTGCATAAATGACGGCTGACACACTAACAGGAATGAGAAAGCATGGTTCATACAGGTAGCCATTTCCACAAGCATGACAAAAGTAGTATAACCTGCGATTTTCACTCTATAACAAACGGGAAAACAAGGTTTGTATAGGTAGCTATTTCAGTAAGCATTGTATATCACACACGGTTCTGAGTGAGAGTAGAGCAATAGATAGATAATCAGATGGAGCTGGTTATAAACATCAATATTAACAATGGGATTCTACTGTAGTGGTTAATCAAATAGTATTTTTTCAACCAATATCCAGTACGTGTCACATGTATATTTAGCCGCACATACCATAATTATTATATGAAAAAAAAAAATCAAAGATTCACAGTAAACTTATACTTTCATATTTTCCTTATAGTAATCCTTCAAACAGAATTTTAAGATGTTTTACACAGGATTAAACCATTAGAATAAATAAAGAGCACATATGAGAAAAAAAAAATTGTTTTTAAACTCAAAATGTCAATGCCAATAGATTTCCTAAGAAATTCAAACCGTAGTACTTCAAGAGGTTTTGTTAACAAATCAACCAGTTGTCTTTCAATGTCAATGTATTCAATGGTGATGATGTTATCCTTAACTAACTAACAAATGAAATGATGCCTTATGTCTATGTGCTTAGTCCTAGAGTGCTGAATATGATTTTTTTAAATGTTAGCACTAGTATTGTCACAGTAGATAATTACTGACTCTTGAATAAGACCATAGTCAGAGAGAATTTGTTTCATCCATAGCAACTGAGTACAACAACTACCAGCAGCTATATACTCAACATTGGATGTAGACAATGAAATAGCATTTTGTTTCTTACTTTGCCACAAAACCAAGTTGTAACTAATGTAGAAACAACCTCCTAATGTGCTTTTTCTTCCATCTAGACATCCAGGCTAATTAGCATCAGAAAAATCTACAATTTTTGAGTTAGTATCTTTGGAAAACCAAATGCCAAACTCAACAGTGAAATTCACATATCGGAGAATTCTTTAAACATCAGTTAAATGTGATTCCTTAGGATTAGACTAATAGCGTGCACAAATACTTACACTGGAAGCAATATCAGGTCTACTAGCTGTGAGATACAAAAGTCTCCCTGTCATACTTCTGAACATGATTTGATCAACATTTATACAATTTTCATCTTTTGACAGTTTTACAGATGTCCTCATAGGGGTTTGAATGGGTTTGGTAGATTCCAGTTTAAACCTCTTAGCTAGGCTTTTAGCATATTTTGACTATGAGAAAAAAAATTTTATCGTCAGACTGTTTAATCAGTAAACCTAGGAAGTAGTTTAGTTCACCTACCATACTCATTTCAAATTCTTTATGCATACATTCAGAAAACGAAAGGACAGGAGATTCACAAGTCAACCCAAACACAATATCATCAACATATATCTGTGCAACTAAAATATCATTCTTGTCTCTTTTAAAGAAAAGCGACTTATCCACACTTCCTCTAATGAAATCATAATTAACCAGGAAAGTGATTAGATGTTCATACTGTACTTGGGGGGCTAGCTTCAGCCCATACAAAGCTCTGTTGAGATTGTATATGTGATCATGATAGTGTGGATCCTCAAAGCCTTTAGGCTATTCAACATAGGCTACTTCTTTCAGTTGGTCATTTAAGAAGGCACTTTTTACATCCATCTGGTATAATTTGAAATTTAGAAAGCAAGCCACAGCAAGAAGAATATGAATAGATTCTAATCTGGCCACAGGTGCAAAGGGTTTGTCAAAATCTATTCCTTCTATTTGTGTGTACCTTTGTGCCACTAACTTAACCTTATTTCTCACAACACTCCCATGTTCATCAGATTTGTTCTTAAAAATCCAATTAGTGCCAATTGTATTAACATTCACAGGTCTAGGCACTAATTCCCAAACATCATTTTTGACAAATTGTTCGAGCTCCTCATGCATAGCATTCATCCAACAATCGTCAGTCATAGCCTCTTTCATATTTTTTGGCTCAATCAACGACACATAACACAGATGACTTACCTGATTTACCTGATTACGCATTTATCGGCGGGTCATTATTGGTTTTGTTACCTCTCTAATCACTTGTTCTAATGGATGCTTTAGCTTGACTAGAGAGGAGGGTTCTAAAGATGCTTGCTCCTATGGTGCTGTCATATTGTCAGAACTTACATCCACTATCTGTTTAGGAGAGGCGGCCTGAACGGAATCTTCAAGTATCTGAGAGTTAGTCTGATATGCTTTCGGTATCAATGTCTCTTCAGAAGTTTCGGTATCATCAACAACTACATTAGCAGATTCCATAACAGTAGAAGTACGTAAGTTATAAACTCTATAAGCTCTACTGCTAATGGAATAGCTAAGGAATATTCCATAATCACTTCTGGAATCAAATTTACCCAATTGTTCATGATCTTTTAATATGTAAAATTTGCTCCCAAAAGTTCTAAAATATTTCACATTTGGATTCCTACCTTTCCATAACTCATAAGTAGTCTGTTTAGTGTCAGGTTGTAAATAAACTCGATTAATAACATAGCAGGCAGTGTTTACGGCATCGACCCAAAACTTGAGAGGAACGTTTTTGCCATGAGCATAACCTTGGCCATCTCAGGTACCACTATATTTTTTCGTTCCACTACCCCATTCTATTGTGGTGTTTTAGGTGCGGAGAACTCGTGTTGGATTCCCTATTCGTCACAAAAATGTGAGAATTCAGAGTTATCAAATTTCTTACCATGATATGATCTAATCTTTGTGATGTGATGATTTTTTTCCTTCTTGTTCATTATTCAATCTACGACATAGGAATTTAAAAATAGCAAACATGTTAGATTTTTGATGCAAAAAGTTTTCCCAAGTAACCTAGAAAAGTCATCTACAAAAAGAAAGATATACTTCCTGCCACTTGTACTCTCTGTTCTAGTAGGACCCATAAGACCCATGTGAAGAATTTGCAGAGGATATTGAGTAGGAAGCTAATTTATTTTCTTGTAGGAGACTTTAATTTGTTTACCTAGTTGATAAGGTCGACAAATAACTTTTGTATTACTACTCAGCTTTGGATTGCCATTAATCAATTCAGAATTTGCAAGCCTGGATAAGTCATTGTAATTGATATGACTCAAACGATGATGCCGTAATTCATTTTCATCAATTTTAGCAGAATGGAATGTTAGATCGATTTTAGGCAAAATTCCATAGCAGTTGTCAGAAGTTCGAACACCATGAATAACAGTTTTTTCTTTGTTATCCAAAATTAAACATTCAGTTTTAGTAAAATGAACTTCATAATAGATATCACACATCTGACTAATGCTGAGTAAGTTTGCTTTTAAGTTGTCTACGAGAAGGACATTGTCTAATTTGAGTAACCCTAGAGAGCTAATGGATCCTCCCCCAATAATCTGGGATGAGTTTTTATCCCCAAATGTGATAAGTCCTCCATCATATGGATCAATACTCGAAAATAAGAACTTATCTCCTAACACATGGCAAGAAAAACCGCTTGTAGAACTACCATATGAAAGAATTTTGAACTTTTAAAGCGGTGTGAACTACATGTTATTTCAAATAAGACTTCCGAACCCAGATAGCACAAATTTTAGGAAAAGGTTTGGTTTGAGTGCTGGGTTCTGGCCAAAATATGGTCTCTACCAGTTCTCCACTTGAGCGCTTAGAGACCCCACTCGAGCGCTGGACTGCGAATGATCATATTGGTTTCTCTGTCAGTGGTCTATGCGAGCATATAGAGGGATAGCTCGAGCGCGCGACTGCCAGTGAGCTTTTCCATCTCTCTGCTAGTTAGTTGCTCGAGCGTTCACTTGGTCGAGAGTTTTATAATGCAACAGTCTAATTTGATCATGCAATTTTTTAGATTTTGTTACATGTTGATATGTAAATTGAGATTTTATTTTTCTACAAAACGGTCTAATATGACCTACAATACCTCAAAAATGACAAGTTGGAACAAATTTTTTAAACTTAGTTGTTTATGGTAAAGATTTTTGAAAAGATTTTCCAGAAAATTCAGTCCTAATTTGCTTAGGCTTTTCCAAGACACTCTCCTTACCTGTAGGCATGCTAACAACTTTCACAAAGTTGATTTTACCTGTATTCTTTAATCCAGACGTATTTTTCACGTATCATAATCCAGTTTGGTCTGACGCCACTTTCTGCACGCTTGAGTTCTCTTCCAAACTCAGGGATCCTGCATTCAATTTCTTGAGAGTGGTATTATCAGTTAATAATTCAGTTTTCAAAAATTTGACTCTAGCTTCACTTGCCTCAAACAAAGATTTGAAGTTCGTTGAGTCTTGTAATTCCAACTCAAGTTCAGAAACTTTTGATTTAAGGGAATCACATGACTCAATGAGTCTATTTCTCTATTTATCAGAACTAATTAGTTTCTCAGTCATTTTAGTTTTAAAGATTTTTAGTTGAGAATTCAAATTATGGGACTCACTTAGTTCTAATTCTAGGCCATTATTCTCCTTCTCCATTATTTTAACCTTCAATGTTAGCTTATTGATAACTTTGGTCATTTTGTAACTTTCTCTGTTAAGTTTATCATAAGATCACTGAAGATCTTTCTTATTCCCTTCTTCAGATTCAGACCCTGAATCTGGTTATCCTTTTTTAGTATCACTATAAGACGCATGCGATTCATGCTCAGATAGTTCAAACTTACCTGATCCAGTGAAAGCGGCAAAGGTAACAAACTTGCCCTCATGATTCTTTGGTCCTGACTCAGTTCCATCGTCAGATGACTGAATTTCATCAACCCACATCACAGTAAACACATTTTCTTTCTTTTTATGTTTGTTTGGACAATTCTGTTTAATATGTCCATACCATTTACACTCGAAACACTTGAAACACTTTCTTTAATAGCAATAACTTTTGGTTAAAATCTTTCAAGCAGTGACCATAAGATTTTTGAACAATACGAGATTCAAGAATTGTTTCACTAAGTATAAAGCTAGAATTAACAATGTCACTCAATTTGACATAAAAATCATCAAAGATCTCATTATCTTCCATTCGAAGGATTTCAAAACTTGTAGTGAGCTTTTGAAGTTTGGAAATTTTAACAGTTAACGTTCCCTCGTGTGTGATCTCAAGAATATCCCATACTTCTTTAGCAATTTCACAAGTACATATACGTCTGAATTCTTCTGGTGTGACATCGCTAAAAATTGCGTTGATGCTCTTGCTATTCCAACCTGCTTCATCTAAATTCCTTTTCTCCCATTGTTTAGTAGGTTTTAAAATTATATCATCACCAAATTTAACAGTCGGAGGGGTATAGCCAATTACAATAGTCATCCAAACCTTTTCTTCAATAGATTTAAGAAACGCCCTCATACAAGCTTTCCAATATGAATCGTTTCCTCCATTTAACTATGGGGGTCGAATGATCGAGTTTTCTTCTCTAGAAAATTTTATGTTTGTGATTGATTAAGATCAAAATCTTTTATAAAAATAAGAATCTGCTCTGATACCAATTGAAAAAAAAAGTTTTCCTTACTTTTAATAGAAAATAATGTTTTAGCATTTTAATCAATCACAATTATGAAATAAGAAAACAAGAAGAAACCACAATACAGAATTTTTTTACATGGAAAAACCCAACGGATAAAAAATCACAGGACTACCAAGTCCAAGAATCAAGCATTATCACACGAACAAATATAATACAACTTACAGCCTTTTTGATCGACTCCTCATTCTTCTAGTCCTAAGCTTATATGCCGAATCCTCGTTCACCGTTCTCTTCTTGATTCCTACCGCAACGAATTCTCGTAGCAGCTTTTCCGACAGAATCTTCCATCGGAACTTAAAACACCATCTAATCTTTTCTCTCAAATGATCTTCGATGAATTTTAGAGACACGAACAATCATTTGATATGATCTTGAAGCTATGTATTTTGAATATCCAAAAGTAATTTTCATGCATCCTTAATGATCTTTAAATAGATCAATAAACCCCAGGCAGGCAGAACTTTAATCCAATTAAAATGTCTGGAATCTGCTTGAGCGGTCCTTTGGGATCCGCTCAAGCGATCCTTTGGGCGCTCGAGTAGTCAGGTGACCGAACCTCTCTTGTGTCATGCTTTTATTGCTTGTACCAACAGTTCATCTATATGTACCACGAACTCAATCTTCAAATAGGAATCTAAGATCAGATAACTCAATGATAGATGAGAGCTAGATCCTAATAGAATTCTAGAACGAATCAAGTCTCCTAAATCCTATCCTATGACCTTAAAAGAGTTCTAATTACTTTAAAACACATTAGATTGCCATTTAAATAAAAATAGAAATTAATATAGATTAATTTCTTTACATTCTTCTTTCTTGCTCAGTTCTTTCTCTTACTCAAAGCACTCTCTGCTCTCTCAACAACACTTAAAATCCGGTCAATGAATGGAGAATTGGCAGATGTATATAGAAGAGAATGATGTATGGGTGCATAATGAGAAGTGTCAAGGTGATGCCCTAAGGGACAATCGATACACATCCTCTCTAACATGAGATGACCCTTGAAAGTTTTTTTTTCCTTTCTTGCATGGGTGGCTGGCCAAGAGGAATGTGGGGGCTATGATTGCTAAATATTCGAATTATAATGGTATAAAACGAAATTTTATATGTATATATACACAATCTTGTCTAAACAATATACCTAAAATAAGTTTAAAATAAAAATACAGTCATTTTTTTTAAGTGTAATAAAATAATAAAAATATAGTTAGCCACATATATTTATAGTTTAAAAGTATTGTTATAAGATTTAAATATATACATATAGGTGGCAATGGCCAAAATGAATCAATTGGCAGGATTTTTGAAAATTGGTCTTATGAGTATTATTTGTGTACATAGTTTTTAATAATTACAATTACTAATATAAGAATATTATTTTGAATCAAATTATGTTTGTAAAATCTAAATTTGATAAATTAAATACATATGTAAGGCCTTATTTGGCCTAAAAGAAGAATATGGAATGCTTAAAAGGTTTTTTATTGGGTATTTGGGCATACTTTCAAGAATTGGTCGTTTGGCTCAAATAGGAGTTAAGGTATGAATTGTTAGCCCAACTAAGATTTTGGGCTAACCTTGCTTCATTTAAGATATATGAAAATGACTAAATTGAAAAACGACCTTAAACAAACACGTAAGAGTAAATCAAAGTTCTAATTATTTAAATATAAAAATAAGCAGATATGTATCTCAACTCGTATATATATATATATGCGTGTTAAAAGCTATTTTAAATCATGGGAATTATATAATTAAAAAAAATTATCATGAGAAAAGAGACATTTTAAATTTCATTTTAAATTTGGCTTGTTCTATCAATTTTAAAATAATTCATAGCAGCTGGCACACCCTAAATCGCATGTCTTAATGGGAATGTCGTCCACTATTAATCACTTGTCCAAATAGGTTATTACTTATTAATTTACTATATAGGCAAACGAACTATGTCACATCCCAAACTCCGGACCACGCGAAAGCCCATGAACAACCACTAAAAGCACCCGAACAAAAGGGATAAAAACCATAAAGCCCAAACGGGCTAAAAACTTTGTAAAAACATACTACCGAGGATTTATTTAATTTAGCCCAAAAGACTAAGGTTACGGCCCCAAAAGCAAGCTTTTAAAACAAAATCTAATTTTTGGATAAAGAAATAACCTTTTGAAAAGGATACAAGCCATTCCAAAATCTCCCTCGAAGTACAAGAGTTTGAAGGAAACATAAATCATTTGAAAACTCCATTTTTGTAAAACGTTGCACCAACCAAAGAAAAACGTAGTAAGAAACTACGAGAAAAAACAACCAACCCATGGTTCTCTCGACAGGAATAAAACATGCATACATCCGTAAGAATTTCATATACTGTAAACAGGTTACATCCAAACATGAACCAGGTATAAAAGGAATAAGCTGCCTAACAAAGACAAAACATCAGTCTTGTCCTCAGCCACCTCCGGGCACCTCTAGGTCAACCTACATGACCACGTTCACGTAAAAAAGGTTTTAACAAATCCCACAACGTGAGTCGAAACCCAATAAAAACATACTATAAAACAGTAAAGTAGGATATGCAATTACATAACACAGAAACAGTTTCATTTCTCCATATCCTCAAGACATCTAACAATGCCCAACAACAAATAAGCATATACGACAAGGTCATATGCATGCTGTATTCCTTTACGGCCTTTTACTGTGGGATAATACTAGCCCAATCAACCTGTTCTTTGCGGTCTTTCACCGCAGGATAAACACTTGCCCCTGTTATGCAAATCTTTACGGTATTTCATCGCAGGACATTTACATACCCTAATTATGTAATTTTTTGTATGATTCAACAGATAAAAGTACGCACACAGCCAAGTACTAAATAACCTCATACATAACATCATATCATTTCCATAACCATAGAAATGATCTCACATCATGGCTACACATTTAAAATTCCAAGCTCAACCCCAAGGGATAGCTTCAAACCTCCAAAAATACAATTTTCCAAATTTTCATAAATCACCTCATTTTCAAACCTCCTTTTGAAAACCACGGACATCCACCAGTTCAAATATCATATAATAAACCAAAAAAGCGTAAAACTTGCTTTTTACCCGAATAAAACAAGGTTCAAACATAAAATATGGTATTTAAACCATATTCACTTGATGAAAAAGCACATAATTGCACACAGCACCCTTTAAAGACAACATAGTCTACGATCCTATCTCGGTGAGTCAAAAGCTCGATGTCTCGAAAATCGAACCTCGACGAAACGAGATTCTGTTCGGATGAACGCAAAGCCCCCGACACCAATAGCAAGGATCCACTATCTGTTGGCTAAAAATCGAGCCCCGGGCCCATCAAAATCTAGAGAGAAGGCAGAGGTTTTATGTGAGAGAAACCAGATCTGAAAATAATATCTCAAAATATCTCCCAAACAATGATATTTATAAGCTCTGCCCAAAATATCTCAGGTCAGTCGATTAAACCCTCTAGGTCAGTCGACTGATTTGCTACTGGAATCATAAAAAGTCTCCACCGCCATAGGTTAGTCGACTGACCACCAACCCTCAGTCGACTGGACCACACCCAAGAGAATTTAGTCAACTGGATTCACTCTCTCAGTCGACTAACTTGCCACTGTCCAGCCAACGCATGAAAAAATTCTCCAGGAAACTTTACCAAGGTCAAGTGTTAATTCCAACTCCCCATCAATAATTAAACATTTAAAAAAAAATGGGTCAGGATCTCACAACACTCCCCCTCTTAAAGGAATTTCATCTTTGAAATTCAACATTGAACCCAAGCCAAACACTAGCTCCTCAATCATCAACAACTTTATTGCAAACCCCAAAACACTACACTACAGCAAAAATTCCCCAGCAACGAACACCCCAAAACGGTCGTCAGACCAGGTAGACACGATTTTGAAGGATCAACCTCCACGCAGACTACTCGCACGGGCAAGTTCCACTGACGCCACCGTCTTCCATGAAACATCATATCAAAACCCAAATCACACTGGTAAAACCTCGAAACATAACTCTCGCCGAGCACTGACCATCCCAGCGACGAACGCATCATAAGAGACCAATCCACAATGGAACTTGATCTTAAACACTCTCTATGCCTGAGCATAGAGACTACCACCCCTTTGTTCTTAATGCCACAAACTGTCTCATTCACACCTCACAATGCACACCAAGGACTATCTCCGCGAGTCCAAACACATGACGTCGAACTCTGACATCGATCACATAAAGTCATATACTGCACTCACAAACTCTACTTGAGTTTCTGACGATCACCAGATGACCACCGACTTTGATACCACATCATCACCCTGTCGATGCCAACATCACCATCACTGAAGCTAACATGATGCCGATCCACGAGCAACAACGCAGACATCCAACTCTAGAGAGAAGCTCACTTAACTCACCTAGAACACCAAAGAACGCATTCCATCCAAACCTTCATCCTCTACTCGATCTTCCATCTTGAATCAGAATTCTCGCCATAGGAAAACACTATGTCATACACCATTACCCCAGACAAGGTTCCACACAACCGAAAACCAATTCGACATCATCGCACAAAGTCACCTGACCCAAACGACTCACTTAACTAAACATGTCACGCAGACAGAACATCCCATAGGTATCCAACAACCTATTTGTACCCAACTGTATCTCCCATGCAACAACACGCCACAACACTTTACTGCACAACTCAATGTCTCGCCATCATATCACTGATACCAGGACTACAGATCAACCTCAAATCATACATGATCACCGTCGTCCGACAAGGCGAACATGATGACTGTCATCCGACATCAACCCCATCTCATAACTCATACCTCAATTCCTTGAGTCTGTAATAGTATAATATTCAAACCCAAGACACTAACCAAGACTTGCCTTTTACACCTAGCAATCTCCTCATATATAGAACTCATCACGGCCCTTCCATTCCAATCAAACAATCACGTCAGTCTGAACATGCCACGCCAACCAAGGCTTCTCAAACATCGTACCCTTCCTGACTCTGACCTTACCACATTCTCGGGATCACCATCCAAACGAACAGTTGTGCCAAACACAACACTTACCACAGTCGACGACCACTCCTCGACTCTAAGAACTCTGAGCGATTCAAAGTCCCAAACAAAACCTAAATTCATACTTTCAAAGGCCTATCAGAAACTCACCATATAAATATCACCATCGTACTATTATGACAAATGTCCCACTCTGCCAAGAGCTACAACCATACCCACACAAGCCAGAATAAGCTGCACACAACGTTAAAGATTCTCAGTTGATTGCCGCAAAAGAACTCTGTGTCTCAACACCAACTCTCTTGTCAACAAGAACAAGCACAAGCATTCTTGGTCCACCAACCCAACCTCGCATGGAACGCAACCTTACAATCACACGATCACGATGATACCAGTTTCTAAGGCACAACTCCAAGGATCACAACATGGATACAAGATCCACTGAAATTTTCATAATCTAAAACATAACCAAGTCTGAACTAATCAAGATTTCGGCATCTACATCCAACCAAGATAAAATAACTCGTACCAGATAACTATTTACAAGGAAACTCTTTCTCCATCTTGAGAAAAGAAAAAGGATCGACAAGAAACCATGACCCCACCTCAATGTACTCCCAGTACTCATCAGCACTTGGTCCTCAAAGAACTCTGTAAACCTTACCTTGAAACCACATCGACCACAGTCAAATAGATGCCATCAACCCCAATCACGATACTCAGATCGTCTGCTACACCAAGCTCTCAGCTTTTAGACCTCATTCATACACATGAACACCATCAATCCTTATACCTTGCACAACACATCCCCTAGGACTACAAGCTCGTTACCAGTCATGCACGGAGATACACGTCAACATTCCCATTACGCTAAAACCTCACTCTACAAGGTTGCACTTACTCACTTAACTCCTACTAGGCAAACCACAGCAACATCACATCCTCGAGCCCACTGTCCAAGAAACTCGCATAAAATGTGCACGGCACCAAACAAAGAAAACCCAGTCTTGAGAACGTTCATCTAGAGTTGCTAATAACTCCCACAACCATGCAAACACCTTCTGCACTTCCACTCTTAAAGTACACATTGATCACAGGCATCATAATCCATGATTTCTCACCTATCACACCAGGCCAGCCAAACCACATGGTACATTGCTGAACCTTATTACTCCACGCTTTGTTCCCATGGACAAACAACATACCCACCTCTGAACCTAAGGTTGAACACAAACAACCTCCAGGCATATCGCACCCAGGATACACCATCTCAGCACTATGCCAACCACACTCTCGAACCCGTCTACGGTCCCTTTGAACCTCATGCACCTAACACGGTTCCCAAACATGATCTTCTGATCACGAAGATAACGACCAAACCACGAACCTGCATTCCCGTAGGAATCTCACAAAATTGATACTCATCGGATGCTAGAATCGTAACCTGAACTCTCACACATTCCAACACCGTCATGACCCATACTCATTCCAACATAACTGCAACTCATACTCGTCCCCATATCTTCGACCTTACTCGCTCGTAACTCAATTCTCAAACCTCAAGTAAGGTATACAATGTCCAAGATCATCAAAACTACTCAGACTACCAACAACATCCTACTGACCACCATCAACATCCTGACTACCAGGGAATATCTCCAGAACCACTCACGTTCTACTATCTCTACATACACCCTACCAAGGATTACTATGCTCTCATCCACTATGTTCCCGTCTATACCCTATCCCGAGTACACGGCTCATGACATAGTATGGCTCAAGACGTACCTAATCTATCACACAACCAAAACCATATACACCAAACCTTAACCGAAAGGGATTTCCCCAATCCACAATCCAGTCACAACAACTAATATCTTCACAAAGCTATCCATAACGCAACTTCAACTTCCACTATCATACTCTCAAGAGGAGCCATATACCAAAGCCAAAGCCATCAACCATGCTTCGACTATACCCGAACAACTCTGCTCATTCCAACACTCAACAGGTTACCAACCAG
This sequence comes from Heliamphora exappendiculata, assembly GCA_034768845.1. Classification (NCBI taxonomy): domain Eukaryota; kingdom Viridiplantae; phylum Streptophyta; class Magnoliopsida; order Ericales; family Sarraceniaceae; genus Heliamphora; species Heliamphora exappendiculata. The sequence goes on along the minus strand of JAOTRH010214663.1, from coordinate 28,184 downwards.
GGCCAACCTCACGTGGTTAACCCTAACTCATCAACAAATTCCACGATGCACCAATCGATCGACGCTCAACCTATATCCTTACCTCTGTAACTGATAGCAACCGAGTCACACATTCAAGACCCAAACCACGGTCTCGTCGTCTCGATGGGTGTACAAGTTATTTATAAAGAAAATATGAAACAAGACAACCTAAGGTCGATCTATCATATTATTTCTAACACGTACCACATAATCATGCTAACACAAAGCCATTCAAGATCATGTTAAACAAACCCCGCATACCGAGGAGAACTGACAAGAATGATGCGTCACTTTGGATAACCTACTTAGATTTCTGGCAAGAAATCACGTCAGCTAAACATGTTTTGAACTTGGCTCCCAAGTTTGTTATTCCAAATGCCTGAAGAAAAGACTAATCAATCTTACGGTCCAACGCCTATACTAACGTATACACAACATCAACATACTCAACAACTAGCATGCTCATGTTATAAACACAGGCAACCAAGCACACACACATTCTCACAAGGTCATGCACCCTCTTCCCATAGCTCATAGGTATTCAAACCTAGACCTCTGATACCAAGTTGTCATACCCCAAATTTTGAGTCACGTGAAAGCCCACGAACAACCACCAAAACCACCCGAACAAATAGGGATGAAAATCATAAAGCCTAAACGGGCTAAAACCTTTGTAAAAATGTACTACCAAGGGCTTTTTTAATTTAGTCAAAAGACTAAGGTTACGGCCCCAAAAGAAAGCCTTTAAAACAAAATCTAATTTTTGGATAAAGAAATAACCTTTTGAAAAGGATACAAGCCGTTCCAAAATCTCCCTCGAAGTAAAAGAGTTTGAAGGAAACATAAACCATTCAAAAACCCACTTTTTGTAAACTGTTGCACCAAAAAGAAAACGTAGTAAGAAACTATAGAAAATAACAACCAACCCATGGTTCTCTCGAAAGCAATAAATCATGCATACATCCGTAAGAATTTCATATACTATAAATAGGTTACATCCAAACATGAACCAGGTATAAAAGGTATAAGCTACCTAACAAAGACAAAACATCAGTCTTATCCTCAGCCACCTCCGGACACCTCCAGGTCAACCTACAGGACCACGTTCACCTGAAAAGGTTTTAACTGTCACGTCCTAAACTCCGGGCCATGTGAAACACCCATAACAACCAACCACAACACCCAGCCCAAGAATACACTCTCAAATTAAACATACATGCATTGTATATAAACGCTCAACAACATATATTACAAGGCTCCAACGTCAAGAAACATGTATTGAACATACATGATACAGATAAAAACCAAAGAAGACTATGACTCTTCCACCTCTCCAGCACCTCCAGATCAACCAGCGTGACCGAAACCTGAAGAAAAGCAAATCTCACACCGAGTGCCAAGGCTCAGCAAAAACTAGATAAGTATGCAATATAAATAAAATATGCTAGGAAAATGAAGTGCAGGTTTAGACTATCTTTCAAGCCTTGAAAACAGTTTTCACACGCAAACGAAAAAGTGAGGATACAAACCATGTTTTTGACTCACTCACAGGAGCCTTGAAAATAGTTGGAAATCAATTTTTAGATCGTGATTCACACGACTCTTAAAAATAATTTGAAAACTGGTATATCCATCCCATAATGCAGTACATGCAATCCATGATACATGCAATCGACCCTCACACGCTGCAACCACAGTCCTAACATTGAGATAAAGATCCGTACAAAAACATACATTATTGGGATAAAATCGTACACTATGGGGTAAAACTGCATACTAAACCACGGGATAAAACCACATACTTTATCGTAAGCCACGGGATAAAATCTTAAATCACAGGATAAGACCGCATACCATGGGATAAAATCGCATATTACAGGATAAAACCGAACATCACGGGATAACACCAAAAACTATGGGATAACACCGAACATACCTATACAAAACCTAATCTGGATTTAAATGCATAAAGACAAGTAATGTCACTACGTTTCACGAACCACGTCGCATGCTATACACGCGACTCACATAATACCTGCAACCCATGCAACATATACCATATGCATCCATTCGGCATATTCCACATAACCATGCCTACAAAACTCCTGAGTTTTAAAGCTTGCAACAACGATACACGTAACGATACCAAAATCATGTAATTCACTTACATAATCCATGCATAATAAACCACAATTAGAAATGCATAAGACCAGCTATAAGCGCACATAGCCATATAACCTCAAACTGTGACATCTCCCGCCACAAACCCGACATCCGTTTACCCGAACAACCCGTCCACCCACCCGGACAACCAACACCTAACCCGAAGATTAACACATGAACCTCTCTCAAATCGATTCTTACTAGAACGCAACCTTAAAATCGAACCACGGACCTACACGTCCCGAGCATAACCAACACGCACACAACCGTGCCACAACTCCTCAAAATCTAACAATGCACGTCAACCCAAGGAAGGCATCTAAATAAAACACCCGAGGCCACAACACGACCCCCAAACCACCACACGATCAACCGAACCCCAAATGGAATTCACAGGTATTTGAATAAACTAATTCCCATAAATTAATCAATTGAATACCATAGGATGCCAATCGGACACCAAAACCACAAACACAAAACTTCCCAAGTTCTGTCGACCGAACCTAAGAACTATGATCTAGTCGACTGAACCTATGAGTTCAGTCGACCGAACTCACCCAGAAACCATTTTTCAAGCAATGGGTCAGCCCTCCAAACCTCAGATTGAAGCTTCGAAACACCAATTCAACACCCTCGAACATATATACGCTCAGGCCAAACACTAAACCCCCGAAAGAAATCCTCGAAACATGATTTCATCCGCTGAAATTGACTAACAACTGATTTTTAACCCAAAAATCCAACTTCAAACCATTTTAGATCTATAGCTATCCGACCGGTAAAATTACACCCGATTACACGTAGCATCCTTATGAAACATACAGGTCTAGCATCCTACCTCGGTGAGTTGAAAACTCGATACCTCGAACCACGTGCAAAATACAGCTTTGCTGGAATCAAATTCTAACTGGATGAAAGCGTAGACCACGACGCCAATAACAAGGATCGGTAGTCTGATCGTCAAAAATTGAGCCCTAGGATCCCAAGAACTTATATAGAAGGAAGAGAGAAAATAGGAAGCTTATTGGAGAAGTTTTGAAAAATATCTTTTTAAAAATATCTAACTCCATATATTTATAGGCCTCTAAAATATCTTTTTTTTAAAATTTTTAAAATTTGCATCACACCGACCTATGGCCCAGGGAACCTACCCCGCATGCATATGTAAGCCCGATCATACATCAAAAGCAATAAAAAAAAACATGCTCAAACAAAAACACGTAGCGCGCGTCCAAAAATGCTGAAAAAGAAAACGGGTCAGGGTCTCACAACTTTACCCCCCTTAAAGGAATTTCACCCCCAAAATTCAACATAAGATCAAAATAACCAACCGTCGATGGCAATCGACACAGGCATACGAGATGGTTAGCCAAACCATTCATAGGATATAGTCAAGCAAGGTCAGGCATCATATACAACTCCCCCAACCTCACATCATCACCAGCCATTGCCTCAACATAGCACATTATCCACGGAATCTATCACCAACTCCCCAAACTGATGCAACAAGGAAACTGGCCTAAAGCCTGCATACTCAGAAAGTACCTCTGCTCGCTGAAGGTATGCTGCATCATCCGACACGACTGGTGCCCTGGAAGCTATAAGGGAATATGCTCGGGGCAATCCCACTCTAGCCTGTCCACTAGAACTCGGCGCTGTTGGTTGCCGCATCGACTAGACTGAAGTTCCCCTATTAATTACTTGGGAAGTCTGTATTACCGAATACCGTTGTCGATCCTGTACAAATGAGCCATCTGGTGTGCCAGCCATTCTCGGTGCATCCTCCCTCTGGGGATAAGTCTTGCGGATGTGTCCAATCTGACCACGTCTATAATAAACCGGCAACTCTGTCCCCTATGACTGATCCTGTATGAAACTCTGAGCCTGCCTTAACTGTGGGTCCCGAGACTGCCTCGGTTGCAGATAATCTGGTACACGATGCCCCGGCTGTCCACATCGATAATATCTGACCTCCCTCTTCTCTGGCCTCCCTGACGAAGCCATTGATGGTGATGGTGCAGAGAACTATTGTGATCCAAATGGATGATAACTGGGACCAGAGGACCTCTGTCTCTAGCTGGAATGCCCAGCTATCTGTGCCTCTACTCCACCCTGCGGGATCCTGGCCTCCCTAGAAGCTCGGATCTCAATCATGGTGTTCTCCACCCTCGCTGCTGCCTCCACCAGCTCCGTGAACACGTGAATCCCCGTCGCTTCCACACGCTCTCTGATCGCCAGTCTCAGATCTCGCTCAAACCTCATAGAACGCAGCTCGTCTGTGCTCACCAACTCAGGTGCAAACCGGGACAAGCACGTGAACCTGGCCTCATACTGCATGACGTCCATCGCCCCCTGGGTAAGAGTGTAGAACTCCTCCCTATACAAATCTCTCCTCGAAGATGGGAAGTATTTCTCCAGAAACACTCCTGTAAAAGCTGCCCAAGTAACTCCTGCAATAGCCCTGGCATATTTCTACCAAGCGTGAGCAGTACCCCTCAGCTGAAAGGTGGAAAAAGAAACCCGCAACTCATCCTCCACAATCAGCAGTGCGTTAAGGATCCGCGTCACCAGCTCGAACCACTTAGTCACCACAATAGGATCAGGATCTCCGACAAAGATAGGCGGATCCATGCGCCTAAACTCCTGCATCGCCACAGTACCCCTCGCCTCAGGCACCCTCTCCCTAATAGCCTCGCCTCTAGATGTTTCAACCAGTTGTTGGATAGAGCCAACCAGCACACGTAACAACTCTGTCGCGTCCATCGGTCCTAGAGGAGCATTAGCATCCCCAACATCAAGGATAAGAATATCCCCTTGGCCAACAGCATGGCCACAGCCCCGATCACGGCCTCGCCCTCTCCTCGCCGACATCACGTTTATATGAAAACAAAACAATACATAAGACGTAACACATCGCAAGAACATAAACGCTAAACACTTAGCATGCTAACATATAGCCACAAAGGTTTATAGTAAACAACTCCACATACCGAGGAGAATCAACAAGAATGACACGTCAATCAGGATAACCTACACAGATTCCCTACTAGAAATCACGTCAGCTAAACGCGTTTCTAACTTGGTTCCCAAGTTTGTTAACCCAAACGCCCAAAAGCAGGACTATCACTCCTAAGATTTAACTCCCATGCTCACATATACACATCATTCACGTACGACCCGCATGCTATCACGTTCATGTTATCAAAACATCACATTTGATGTATTTTCTACCCGGTGAAAACACGTATAATTACACAAAACACCCTTATACAGTAGTAGGGTCTAGAATCCTACTTCGGAGAGTCAATAACTTGACGTCTCAAAACTGAACAGCGTCAGAACGAGAATTTGTCTGGATTGATGCGAAGCCCTCGGCCCCGATAGTAAGGATCCACAAAGGAATCAACATCAAACCAAGCCCCGGGCCCTCAAAGTTAGAGAAAAGGCAGAGAAAAGGGTTTTTTAGCCTTGAAGAAATGTTTTTCCTCAAAAACTCTGCCACTGTCGCTTTTATAGAAAATGGAAATTTTCACAGTTCAGTCGATCGAACCCCTGAGTTTAGTCGACCGAACTCTGAAAAAGGGGTTCAGTCGACTGAACCCATCCCTCCAGTTGACCGAACTCCACAGCAGAAGCCTACAGGAATGTGTTGTCATTTTTTAGCCCAAAAACCAACCCAAACCACCTAACCAAGGTCCGGGAAAGCATAAAACACATTTACACATGCTTTTCTACGACTTTAAAGAATAAACCATGCATCGATGCTATCATATACTGGAATAAAAGCGTCATGTATAAAAATAACATAAAAGAAAAAGGTTCCGGGTCTCACACCAGTCACGTCCTTGGGATCAAGCTTGTGCGAGATCGAAAAGAAAGGATTTTGGGCTTTTTACAAGAAAAATATATTGATGATATCCTTATTCGTTTTAGCATGAAGGATTCCAAGAAAGGATTTTTTCCTTTCAGGTATGGTATCACTCTATCCAAGGATCAGTGTCCTAAGACACCTGATGAGATAGAGAAGTTGAATGCGGTTCTTTATTCTTCAACAGTCGGATGCCTCATATATGCTATACTTTGCACTAGACTCGACATCTACTTTGTCGTTGACATGATTAGCAGATATCAGTCTAACCCAGTGCAGAAGCATTAGACTGCGATAAAGAATATAATCAAGTACCTGAAAATGACTAAAAATTATATGTTGGTTTACCAGGAAAATAGTCTAGTACTTTTGGGGTGCACAGACTCAGATTTTTAGTCTGACAGGGATTCCCGTAAGTCTACCTCAGGATATGTGTTTACCTTAGGAGGTGGAGTTATAAGTTGGAGGAGTATCAAGCAGTTCTACATTGCTGATTCCACCATAGAGGCTGAGTATGTGGCAGCTTTTGAAGTAGCCAAGGAGGTCGTTTGGCTCAGGAACTTTCTGTTGAATCTAGATGTGGTATCTTCAGTTTAGTCGGCTATTACACTTTACTGTGACAATAGCAGAGCGGTTGCAAACTTGAAGGAGCCAAGGGTCCATAAGAAAGGCAAGCACATTGAGCGTAAATATCACCTCATACGAGAAATTATACAGAGAGGTAACGTTGTTGTGGCCAAGATTGCATCAAGTGACAACCTTGCAGATCCTTTTACAAAGAGCTTACCGGCTAAGACTTTTGATAGTCATATTGAGAGCATGGGAGTCAAATGTAGAGCAATATGGTTTTGAGTATAAATGGGAAATTGTTAGGGTTGGTATACTAAAAATAATATTTTTAGTATTTAATTTTATTTTATAATAAATTTAATTTTTCATTTCGTGAGAATTTTTATGAGCAATATATGTGTATCATTTCTTTAATGTTATGCATGGATGTCCGATATTCTGTATAGTATTTAATCTGGTGTGTTGAGTACGGCTTGCACACAGAAGATCAAATTTTATGTTATTACAGAATATAAGTTTTATATTCTCGATTTAGATAGAAATGGACAGACCATCGATACGATTGTAGCACGGAGTTTTAGTAGGCATGTCTTGGTTACGAAAAACTGATAATAGTGTCGTCTATTGTTCCGACTCTCTGTGCAAGTACACTTTGTGTTTACTGAACAGGACATTTGGGGTAATTAATTTTATAATGACTGTATAAATTAATTTACACCCCAAGATTATTATAAATAGTGCTTATCCTCTTAATTTTAAAATAATTATTGATTTGCATATATTTAATATTCTTTGTTTTAATTTATTAGAGGGTACGATCTTATATGGGTCTATATTCCCGGTGATTTGAATACTGGTATTATTTATATAAAAAATATTAATTATTGACGAAATTTACATCTCGAAAGATCGAGATTGACGATACCTCCTTAAGAAAGCTTATAAGTTTTGACCAGACCAAATTTTGCAGGTAGATTTGATTATCTGGCGGTCAAATAAGTTAAGCGAAAAGGTTTAAAAAATATCAAGATGCCGATTAAATTAAATTGTCAGTAATTAAATTTAATTGACAGGTATCAAAAATCTTAACGTGGGGAGAAATGGTAAGTATTTAATAACATAAGCTCAATGCTATATGGTCTTGAGAATTTGGGTTAGAGTGCAATTATAGTTCTTTTGTGGTGTGAACTGTAATTCAGTATTTTATAAAAATTGCAAAAACTGCTACTGGTTTTCTATAATTACTGATACCACTGAGGTTTGCTTAATTGCAGAAATCGCTAATACGTGCTTGTGTTCCACTAGAAGTCTTACTCATAATTACTCTACAGGTCCTTGCTAAAGCCATATAAATATGCATATAGGTTGAACTAGTTTCATAACTTGTCTTCTAAGACTAAAGCTGTCCTGGTTCTGTCGGTACGAATTTTTGGAGGATTATAGCCCACACTATATTCATAAATCGCAGAAGAGAATACAGTAGAAGATCTGATAGGAGCTTCAACTCGAATTCAAATCGAAGTTAAAGATTTGACCGATAAAAAAGTATTCTTGGATGCACGAGTTTTATTTGGATCGTTCATCATCAAAAGTTTTATTTGGAGCCCATTTTTGCATTTGCCCGACTAGATAATTTTCTCTGATAATCGTTTGTAAAAATAAAGATCTTGGTAGTTTTGCCTCTAACACAACGGCCCCTTGGAACCAACTCCACATGCATCTCTAAACCTGAACATGCATGTAAACACATACGAACATGCTGTAACGAAAACGGTAAACACGCGTCGAAAAAAAAATGCCGAAAAAGAAAAATGGGTCAGGGTCTCACAACTTTACTCCATTAAAGGAATTTCATCCCTAAAATTCAACACAAGGTCAAGAGGGAACAACCTCGTCGATCACCATCAACACAGGCACGGAAGATGGTCCGCCAAACTATTCCAAGGATATAGTCAAACAAGGTCAGCCATCGTAAACAACGGCTAACTATCTCCGAGACACGGGATCTATAACTCATCCCAACCTCACATCCTCACCAACTGCTGTCTCATCACAGCACACCAACCACAAAGTCTATAACCAACTCCCCAAACAATGAAATGTAGAAACAAAAAGCTTCGTATTGAGGAAAATGCTGGCCCAAAACCTACATACTCAGAAAGTAACTCTACTCGTTGGAGTCATAGTCGCATCATCAGGCACAACTAGTGCCCTGGAAGAACTGGAAGCTACAAGGGCGTACACTCGACCCTACGTCATCCTGTTCTGTTCACCATAGCTCGGCACTGTCAGCTGCCATACCGACTGAACTGAAGTGCCCCCATCTGTTCACCATAGCTCGGCGCTGTCGATCCTGCACAAACGAACCCTCTTGTGTGCCTACCGTGCTTAGCGCATTCTCTTTCTGGGGACAGGTTCTGCAAATATGTCCAGCCTGACCACATCTAAAACAAATCGGCGGCTCCCTCCCCTGTGACTAAACTGGCACGAGAACTTGGGACTGCCTCAACTGTGGACCCCGGTACTGACTCGGCTGCGGGCAATCTGACACACAATGCCCCGGCTGTTCACACCAATAACATAAAACCTCCATTTTCTCTGGCCTCCCAAACGAAGCCACCGATGGTTCTAGTCCAGAAAACTGATGTGGCAATCTGGATGGACAAAAATTAAGGCCAGAGAACTTCTGCCTCTTGCCGGAACACCCATAGGTCTATGCCTCTATCCCACCATGCGGTGTCTTGGCCTCCTTGGAAACCCGAATCTCAGTCAAAGTGTTCTCAATCCTTGTTGCTGCCTCCACCAGCTCTATAAAAACATGCAACCCCATCTCTGCTACGCGCTCCCTAATCGCTGGCCTTAAGCCCCACTCAAACCTCCTCGACCACAACTCATCTGTACTCACCAACTTTGGCTCAAATCGGGATAGGCTAGTAAACTTGGCCTCATACTGCATAATATGCATCGCTCCTTAGGTGAGAGCATAGAACTCCTCCCCGTACAAATCTCTCGATGAGGCTGGAAAATACTTCTCCAAAAAAAACCCCTATGAAACCTGCCCATGTGCCCACCACAATATTTTTGGCATATTTTTACCACTCGTGAGCATCCCCTCTCAATTGGAAAGTAGCAAAAGGGACCCACAAATTGTTCTCCACTATCTGCAGTGTATCAAGAATTCGAGTCACCAGCTCTAACCACTCTGCTGCCATTATAGGATCAGGATCTCTAGCAAAGGTAGGAGGATCCATACACATGAACTCTCACATTGCCACCGTCGCCCTCAACTCGGGCTCTCTCTCTCCCCCTAGCAGTCTCAACCAGCTGTTGGATAGAACCTACCAGCACACGCAATAATTTAGTCGCGTCCATCAGTCCCTGGGGAGCATTTGCATCCCCACCATCAGGGATAGGCACATCCGCTCCGCCAAAACCACGGCCACAGCATCGACCACGACCTCGCCCTCTCCGTGTAAACATCACATCTATGTGAAAGAAACACAGAGTATAAGATGCAGTTCATCGCATGAATATAAGGACTAACCACATAAGCAAGCTAATCACATAATCACATAGGTTCATGCTAAACAAACTCCACATACTGATGAGAACCGATAAGAATGACGCGTCAATTTGGATAACCAACTTAGATTCCCAACTAGAAATCACGCCAACTAATCGCGTTTCTAACATGGCTCCCATGTTTGTTTACCCAAACGACCAAAGACAAGATTAATCAATCCTAAGGTTCAACCCACATACTCACATATACGCAACATTCACACATTATCGTGCTCGTTCTATCAAAATATCTAAACACATGCAGTCAACCACACCTAATCAACCTCACACGGTGATGCATCCTCTTCCCACTGCTCTTAGGTATTCGAACCTAGAGCTTTGATACCATTCTGTCACGCTCTAAACTCTGGGTTACGTGAATTACTCATAAACAACCACATAAAACACCAAATCTGATGGTTTACTCACAAAGTAAAACATACATGCATTAAATATAACTTCCAAAAGACATACAATCCACGGCTCTAATACCGAAAAACATATTATAAGCATATATGATCCAAAAAGAGCAAAAAAGAAGACTACAGATCTTTCGCCCCTAACCGGCTCCCCAGTTCAACCTGCGGACTGGTACCTAAAAAATATTTCAAATTCCACACCGTGAGCCAAAGCTCAGCAGATACCAGACAAGAAAGAAATAAAAGCTAAACATGCTTGGAAAGCAATGTGCGATTTTCAATTCACACGAGTCTTCAAAACGGTTTTGAAAACGATATTATATCTGAACTCATACGAGTTTCAGGAGGAAATACACTTGAAAAATGGTTTCAAATCACTGCTCATGCGATCCTTAAAAAAATAGTTTGATATATATACTATAATGCTTCACAAGCAAAGATAGACTCCTACGAGCCAAAACTCCCACAAGCCCCACATGCAATACATGCCATTCACATAACGTAACACATGCGAAATTAACATATATCTTCACGGGGAAAAATTGTAAGACTATATACGCTCTCATCATACATCTTCACGGACTTTCACCATAGGACCACAATCCACCCCAACTAATGCATCTTTATGGACTTTCATCGAGGAACCAATATCCGCCCCAACTAATGCATCTTTACGGGTTTTTACTGAAGGACCAATATTCGCCCCTACCAATGCATCTTTAAAAATCATAGTTTTAACCAGTGCAACACAAGCACATATAAAATTAGAGTTTTAAATGCACCATGACCACATAAGATCACGTATCCGTCCATGCATGAATAAAAGTAACTAGAGTTTTATAAGCATAAAAGCATGTATAACTAGAACGTTTCTCATAACGACGCCACATAACCCGCTACGAGATCACATGCCACGCCCTGACACAACTAATAACATAGAGAACAAGATAAAACCAAAGTCCAACTCCAAACCTCCCACAAAATGGTCACACCAAAACTCAGTCTTTTTTCAAACCACGTCATCTCTGAGGACGACAACAAAATGAGCCACCATGGGCCCACCACGACCAACCAAAACCAAAAACGACCCCCACCCCTCTTTATGAGTTCAGTCAACATAACCCATAATTCAATCGCTTGAAAGCCACCAGAAGAGAGACAGTCGATTAAACCCTACACATTCAACCAACCGAAAAGCGACAACACAACCACCAAAACAACAAAAAGCCCTACACAGGACCCCATTCGACTAGACCCCTACCCAGTCGACCCAAAAAGGCTACTGAAATTTTGAAAAATTCCCTCAAAATCACAGGTCAGTCGTCTGGATCTCCTAATCCAGTTTACTGAACCACCCAAACGACGATCTAGTCGACTAAACCACCCAGTTTTGTTAACTGAGCCCAGGAAAAAATCGTTTTCGAGCTACTGGTTCAGCCATCCAACCCCAAATCGAAGCCTCCAAACTCTCTTTTTAACACACTCAGACATACTCTAGCCCCAGACTACCATAAAACCTCGAAATAAACACTTGAAACTCGATTCCATCCAACCGAAATCAACACACAACGCCTTTTAAACCAAGACGCGATTTATCAAACAGAAAACAATTTCATGCACTTTGAAATGGTAAAAACATGCATGCTTACAAGTAACACCCTTATATGACATGAGAGTCTAGGATCCTACCTCGTTGAGTCAAAAAACTCAACGCCTCAATCCACGGGCAAAATTAAACTTCGTCGAAATAAAATTTCGTCATTGATGCGTAGCCCACCAGACTAAGGATCTGCTATTGGATCATCGAAAATCAAGTCCCGAGCCCCCGAGAATCTAGAGAAAAGGTAGAGAGATAAAAATATTTTTTAAAAATATCTAAAGATAAAAATTTTAGGCTCACAAAAATATCTTTTTTTAAAAAAAATTCACTACAACGCCCAACGGCCCCCAGAAACCAACTCCACATGTATCTTTAAACCCGAACATGCATATAAACATATATGAACATGCTGTAGCAAGAACGGTAAACACGCGTCAAACAAAAATGCCAAAAAAAGAAAACGAGTCAGGATATCACATATAGGCAAAAAATCAAAACTAGCCGTTGTAGTATTTATGAAAAATCTCAATTAGTCGTTATTCAATAGAATTTGAATTTTAAATATGTTCACTCGACTGACCTTGGCTATTCAGTCGAATGAGTTGTTGAATGAATTAACTCTAAAATTTCAGTATACTTTCAGTCGACTGAAAGGGCTCCTTTAGTCGACTGAACCTCATTCACTCACAATTTTGAAGCTCCAATGTATATTCAGTGGATTGAACGTGGAACTTCAATCGACTGAACCTCCTTTGGTTCAAGTCTTGAATTTTCAGTAAGTATTCAGTCATCTGGAACATATTCTTTAGTTGACTGAATTGCTATAAAACATGTTTTTCTTATTTTAGGTTCTTCAATTTTTATTTTCATTTTGAGAAAATAATTTTCATGAGTATTACGAATCCTATGGTCCATCTAAAGTCTCCTATGAGCTTCAAAAGATATAAATAAGATTATGAACTTACATTGCTCCAATACTTGTAGCCAAAGTATTTGACTTGAATTGCTTCATGGCTTTCAATTTGTATCCATAATTGTGCTAAACATTAATTTCCTGTAGACAATCTCAAATTTCATAATTAGATACTTTGGTTTGTTATCATCAAAAACGGTTGTTGGAACCTTGTTATGCCAACATACCTTCGAACCACAAAGCATATCTCTTCTTTGTATTACAACTTAGAACTTCTTTCAATATCCACATTATCACATCGCATTATGTCTAATGAGCTTTGAAGATCCAAATCCCCAATTTCAAGAGCTACTAGGTAGAGGGCTCATTCAACGACTACATCTCCATCATAAGCTTTGACTTTATTCCCAAAGAAAAAAGGTAAATTTCTACATTCGCACAATGGATATCATCACCTTAACCGGATGATGAGGACTGATGGCCTATAAGATGACGTACGAGGATTAAAAAAATTTTTGAACGAATAATTTCATATTGGTTTGCCACCTGTTACGCCTCATAACAAAAAAATATAAAGAAGATAACCTTTCAAATACACCACGAGCCTCGGCAATAGGAATCTCGATGATCCCACCCATGATATGGAAGTTAGCAACCACATCTTTTGCACCAAAGGGCTGATAACACTACCTGTACAAGAAAGTTCAACCTTCTCACAAATCATAAAAGTCTCTAGAACAATGTTGTAGCTGACGCACTCATTCGAAAGACTGAGTAATGTCAGATTATTCCATTAGTAGAAAATAAAAGACGATAGGAAGAATTCTCGAGTTCAGAATTCCAATAGATATATAGCACAAGACAACATGCAATGATAGCCATGTTAATCTTAAAAAGCCAAGTGCTAGAGGGTATGAACATGGGTTTTTCCCATTGCTATTTGACAATGGAAGAATTTGTTAAAGGATGAGTCTTTGTACCAAATTCTGACAGATTAGGAAATTAGATAACCTCCACCAATCATGCTTCGCTGTCACATTCAGATTAAGAAACGATTCAGATGTTAGAGAAGATGCTTATACCCTACGACCTACCCCTTTCCAAAAAAGCTGGAAGAAACATCTATCACTGACCAGGATTGCATATGATAACAACTACCAAGTAAGCATCATAGTGACAACTAACAAAATGCTCTAAAGACAACCAAGTAGATCATCGGTCCATTGTACTAAAGTTTGGAAGGCCACCCTTTTAGGAATTGATTTAGTACACAAGAAAGTAAAAGAGGTGGATAATCGAACAATAACTCGTCACCGCGCAGAGTTGATAGAAGAGTCATGCAAACTAGAGATGTCGACCATTAAAATCCTACGAAGGAACCATGCCTTTCTAAAAGTCAAGCTAAGGCGAGTAACTATCCCCTTTGAGCAAGAAAGGAAAGCTCTCACCACGATACATCGAACAATTCAAGATTCCTTAAATGGTTGGAGCAGTAGCATATCAACTAGCCCTAACCCCGTAGATCGTAGAAGTTCACAATGTTTTTCATGCTTATATGGTACAGAGGTAGGAACACGACCCTTCCCACATCCTCAACTTGGAAGAAGTAACTGTTGGAGGCAAGACTGCCAAGATTATTGTTTTGCAAACAATTTTTGGTAAAAAATTAACTGGATGGGCAATTGCCAAAATGGGCTCCAGATAAAACTTTTGATGACGAACGAGTTGAAGTTCCTGTCAGATCTTGTACTATATTTTCTTATACGATTCCTGGATATAGTGTGGGCTATAATCCTCCGAGAACTCATACCGGCAGAACAAAGACAGCTTTAGTCTTAGAAGACAAGTTATGAAACTGGTTCAGTATGCTCGCATATATATAGGGCTACAGTAGGGACCTAGGGTGTAATTATGAGTAATACTTCCAATGGAACACAGACATGTATCAGTGGTATCTGCAATTATGGAAAATTAATAGCAGTTTCTGTAATTTTTATAAAACACTGAATTACAAATCACACCACTAAAGAACTATGATTGCACTCTGACCCATAATCTCATGACCATATAGCATTGAACTCCTGTTATTAAATACTTACCATTTCTCCCCACGTTAAGATTTTCGATACCTGTCAATTAAATTTTATTACTGACAATTTAATTTAATCAGCAACTTGATATTCCTTATGCCCTTCCACTTAACTTATTTGACCGCCAGATAAACAAACCCACCTTCAGGATTTGGCCCAGTCAAAACTTATAAGCTTCCTTAAAGGGGTATTGTCAATTCCAATTTTTCGAGACGTAGATTCCGTTAATAATTAATATTTTTCATATAAATAATACAACTATCCAACTTGCTGGGAATATAGACCCATATAAGATCGTACCCTCGAATGAATCAAAACAATGATTATTAAATATACACAAATCAAATATTATTTCAAGATTAAGAGGATAAGCACTATTCGTAATAACCATGGGGTGTTCATTAATTCATATAGTCAGTATAAAATTAATTACCACAAATGTCCCGTTCAATACACACAAAGCGTACTAGCATAGAGAGTCAGAACAATAGACGACGCTATTATTTTTTCTCCATAACCAATACAGGCCTACTAAAACTCTGTAATACAGTCGTACCGATGGAATGTCCATTTCCATTTACACTGTGAACATAAAACTTTTATTCTACAAGAATATAAAATTTGATCTTCTGTGTGTAAACCGTACTCTATACACAAGATTAAATACTATACAGAATATTGGACATCCATGCATAACAATAAAATGATATGTATACATTGCTCATAAAAATTCTCATAAAATGTAAAATTAATTTTATTAAAATAAAATTAAATACTAAAAACATGATTTTCAGTATAGTAACATTAACACTCTCCCACTTATACTCAAAACCAAGCTGCTATACATTTGACTCCCATGCTTTCTACTTGACTATCAAAAGTCTTAGCCGATAAGCTCTTTGTAAAGGTTCTGCAAGGTTGTCTCCTGATGCAAGCTCTATATATGACTGAAAATTTGAGTTTGTGTACCCTAAAGGTACTTGACTGCCTGCTTAATAAACCAACATATAATCCTTAATTCTTTTCAGGTACCTGATTATATTCTTTACCGCAGTCTAATACTCTTGCCCTAGATTAAACTAATATCTGCTAACCATGCCAACGACAAAGCAAATGTTGGGTCTAGTGCAAAGCATAGCATACATGAGACTTCTTACTACCGAAGCATAAGGAACCGCCTTCAACTTCTCTATCTCATCAGTTATCTTAGGACACTGATCCTTGGATAGAGTGATTCTATGCCTGAAATGGAGAAATCCTTTCTTGGAATCCTGGATGCTAAAACGGGCAAAGATATCATCGATATATTTTACTTGTGATAAGCCCAACATCTTTTGTTTCCGATCTCGCACAAGCTTGATCCCAAGGATGTGACGGATTTCTCCCAAGTTCTTCATATCGAACTACCTAGATAACCATATTTTAATCATAGATAATGCCCCCACATCGTTTTCAATGAGCAAGATATCGTCTACATAAAGTACTAGGAAGATCACCATGCTTCCGTCTGTTGGACAGGGACCCGCGCAATAGAAAAAAATTAATTTTTGAATCGACGTCGTGACCGTAAAAAATGATGTATGCGATTTTCATGAAAAACAAAAACTATAATGATTTTAATAGTTTAATACCTCTATGAAACATGTCAATAAGTTTTTAGAAATCCAAAATACATTGAAGATTGCCTTGCAACCTTCTCATGTATGACCCAGACGCACTACGACGATCACGATGTGTGGGCACCGATTTCGATCGAAGTGTTCTTCCTACCTTGGTTACATCTCACACAATGATCTCCAAAAAGGAAAAAATCATTACCAAAGAGGAGAGGAGACCGGCGGCCATATGGGAGAATTAGGGTTAGGTCTTTCTTAATTAGTCTCCTCTTGATATATATGAACATATCAAAAATATATTAAACCCACCATCTCCTAGGGCCGGCCACTTAGGGAGTAATCCCTAGGTGTGCCAAATACCAAAATCGTCCCTCATTAATTTAATTTAACTTTTGAATGTCCCCGGTGGCAAAACCAACATTCAAATTAAATTAAATAATTACCGAAAATAACAAGAAAAATATCCGTACGTATAATGGGTTACGTGAGGGATCACGAGGAAGTATAGGACTTGGACTAACCGTACGAGAAAACTAGATATCCCTAACTCTGTCCCCGAGCTAGATCATTTCCCGTACGAGCCATAACTTATTACACTAAAGGTCCTGACTGAACTCCCGGTCCTAACTCAAATTATGTCTTGAGTCACCAATTATTAAATGCACTGAATTCTCCCCACGTTTAATATATGGATTCCTGATAAACAAAATTAGGTTACTAACAAGCCGATTTAATTATCCTCTTCTCTTCGCAACCTCACCGCTTAACCTTTTGATATGCCGGATTCGAAGATCCACTGTACAGGTTTAGCATAATAAAACCTATAAGCAAAGCACACGAGGGAAAACTCCTCAACCTAAAATGGACGTGGCTTCCGTCAGCTGATTATCAATCATCGGACAAATAATGCCAGTACCCAACTTATCGGTATTGTTGATCTCATGGAGGAAATCTCAACCATTGACGACTCAAAGTACTGTACATTATCTGAACACAATTAATCAATCACTTCGGGATTAAGAGTTCGTGCAATGCATGATAATAGGGGATATGGATCAATTCATATAGTTAGTATAGAATCGATCATCACGTTGATCCCGCTCAATACACTCCAAGTGTACTAACACATCGAGCTCGAACATCGAATTCAAAATCACAATTCGATTCGTTCGACCTAGCCAAGACCAGTTACTATAACAATGTACTACAATCGTACATATGAAATGTCCGGGTCCATTACGATTGTGAGCCTTCCTATATAATCTATCCGAAACTTGACCTAATCTACCGTGCAGCACGTATTGAGTTAAATACTGGATAGAATCTACGGACTATGCATTCATATATCACAAATATAAATATGAAACCATAAATGCAAAATCATCTCAAATGTTTCTCATTAATATGCCAGGGATCTAGAATAAAATACATAAAAAGCAAGACTTTTCAGTATACATTCCCAACAATCTCCCACTTTTACTCAAAGCCATGTAGGAACACACCTGACACCTAACTCTTCTACATGGTCATCAAAGACTTTCTGAGACAATGCCTTAGTAAAAGGATCCGCTAGGTTATCCACAGATGCAATCTTGGAAACTACCACGTCTCCACGCTGCACGATCTCCTGGATGAGATGATACTTTCTCTCAATGTGCTTTCCCCTTTTGTGGACTCTTGGTTCCTTCGAGTTCGCAATCGCTCAACTGTTATCCCAATAGAGTACAATAGGCGTTTGTACCGAGAGTACCACATCCAAGTCCTTTAGGAAGTTCCTGAGCCAAATCGGTTTCTTAACTGCATCCGAAGCTACAACATATTCAGCCTCCATGGTAGAGTCAGCAATACAAGACTGTTTCACGCTCCTCCAACTGATGGCTCCACCTCCCAAGGTAAACACATAGCCCGAGATGGACCTCCTAGAATCTCTATATGCTTGGAAATCTGAGTCATATACCTAAGAGGTATAAGACTATTAACCTGGTACACCATCATATGCTCCCTAGTCCTTTTCAGGTACTTGAGTATATTCTTGATCGCAGTCCAATGCTCTTTCCCTAGATTAGACTGATATCTGCTTATCATGCCTACAGCATAACAGGTATCTTGTCTAGTGTAGAGCATGGAATACATGAAACTTTCTACTGCTGAAGCATAAGAAATACCTCTCATCCTCTCTATCTCATGAGGTGTCCTAGGACACTGATCCCTAGATAGAGTAATCCCATGTCAGAAAGGAATAAATCCTTTCTTAAAATTTTTCATGTTAAATCAAGCAATAATCAAGTCAATATAACGGGCTTGGGATAAGCCCAACATCCTATGTGATCGATCTCGTATGAGCTTGATCCCAAAGATTTGGTCCGCTTCTCCCAAGTCCTTCATGTCAAATTGACTCGATAACCACACATTCACCGAAGATAACAACCCCACATTGTTTCTGATTAGGAGAATGTCATCAACATAATGACTAGAAATTTCACCTTATATCCATCGCGCTTATAGTACACGCAATACTCGATAGGACACTGATCAAAGCCAAAGCTTTTAATCGCCTAGTCAAATCGAGTATTCTTAGACCTTGATGCTTGCTTAAACCCATGAATAGAATTCTTAAGCTTGCACATCATGTGCTCCTGGCCCTTTTCTAGGAACTCGTCTGGCTGCATCATATAGATGCTCTCGTCAAGACTTCCGTTAAGAAATGCCGTCTTAACGTCCATTTGCCAAATCTCATAATCGAGATGAGCAGCAATGGATAAGAGAATCCGAATGGACATAAGTATAGCCACCGGCGAATAGGTTTCCTCATAATCGAACCCTTCTTTTTAAGTAAACCCCTTCACAACAAACCTAGCTTTGATGGTTTCTACCTCCCCGTCCACTCCTCTCTTTTTCATGAAGATTCATTTGCACCCGATGGATTTTATCCCATCTAATGGATCTACAAACTTCCAGACCAGATTAGAGTACATGGACTCTATCTCAGATTCCATAGCCTTTTGCCATAATTGTGCATCCTTGTCTTGTAGTACTTCATTATAGTTTATGGGTTCGGTGTCATGTTTTTCCGGGATCTTATCGTAAGACTCTCCCAAGAATATGAACCTCTCGGGTTGACGAACAACCCTCCCACTACGACAAAGGTCCTGTTGTGTACTCATGATAGATGTTATCTCATTTTGTTCATTAGGTATGTTTTTCAGCTGTACCAAATTTTCATTCATCACCTCTTCAAGAACAACTTGTGACCTGGATTTGTGATTTATTACATAATTCTCTATCAAGAATCTTGCTTTTGTGCTAACAAATACCTTCTGACTCTTAGGATCATAAAATAAACTACCTTTTGTTCCTTTAGGGTATCCTACAAAGAAACAGACATCTGTCTTTGGTTCCACCATACTTGCATCTCCCAGCAACACGTGTCCTGGGCAACCCCATATTCGGAAGTGTTTAAGACTTGGCGTACGCCCAATCCATAACTCCAAAGGGGTTCCGAGAACTGCCTTAGTAGGCACCGAATTCAGAATATATGCCGTCATTTCTAATGCATACCCCAAAAACGAATGTGGTAAATCTGAATAACATATCATGCACCTAACCATCTCCTTAAGGAACTTATTTTTTCTTTTTGCTACACAATTCTGTTGAGGCATACCTGGTGCAGATAACTGCGATGTTATCCCATGTTATGATAAGTAGTCCCTGAACTCCCCATAGAGGTATTCACCTCCACGATCAGATCGTAGGGTTTTGATACTTTTACCTATTTGCTTCTCCGCTTCCGTCTTAAACACTTTGAATTTTTCAAAGGTTTCAGATTTGCGGTGAAGCAGGTAAACGTATCCTTACCTAGAGTAATCGTCAATAAAAGTGATGAAATACTCACACCCACTTCTTACCTGGATGCTCATGGGACCACATAAATCAAAGTGAACTAATCCCAACACTTCTTTGGCTCTAAGTCCCTTGGCCATAAACGGCCTCTTGGTCATTTTACCTTCTAAACAGGATTCGCAGACTGAAAGTGGCTCCACTTCCCATGAACCTAAAGGTCCATTTTAAACCAATCTTTGTATCCTTTTTAGATTAACATGACCCAAACGAAGATACCAAAGTAGCATTTGGTTCAAGGAGGAAACTTTCCTTTTAAGTGCTAAAATATGTAAATTATTCACTTCATTATTTTTATCAGTAGAAATAACATTGTGTAAAATATAAAGAGCATTTTTCAATATACCACGATAGATAAATTATTTTTCAACCATAATACTGGATGAAAACTTGTTAAAAGAAACAGAATATCCATCATTCCCCAAACAAGAAACTGAAACTAAGTTCCGCTTGATTTTGGATACATATAAAATGTTCTTCAAAATTAAACTTTTATTTTTACTGAAATAAAGAACTACTTCTCCCACTGCAACAGTAGACACCTGGGAGTCGTTCCTCATCTGAAGATAGACCTCGCCCTTTCTAAGCTACCTGGTTACCTGGAACACCTCCAAAAAATTACAGACATGATTAATAGCTCCCGTATCTACACACCAGGTTTCTGTAGATACAACCGCTAAACATGATTCAATTACTAGAGAAAAGAAATACCTACAGCTTGCTTGTTCTTCTAGTCAAGACCATCCCTCTTCTAGTGTCCTAGCTTCTAACAAAAATGCTTCTGACAATAAAAGGACTTGCCCTTAGGCGCCTTTACCTTTTCCTTGGTAAATGATGGCTTAGCCTTACCAACTTTTCTTGCATTTTTCTATTGCTGCCCTTTCTTCTTCTTCTTGCCACCTCTTGGCCTAAAAGTAGAAACCTTTTCAGTAACAAATGCATGCGTTGGCTTGCGCATAACACCTTCCGCTGCCTGTAGTTCTTTCAACAATTCTACCAGAGAAAAATCTAATTTGTTCATAGTGTAGTTTAGTTAGAATTGTTGAAATGAATCAGGCAGTGACTGGAGCACGATATCGATTTAGGATTTCGCATCAATTTTTGCTCCAAGGACCTCCAGCTCATTAAGAAGACCGATCATCTCCAAAACGTGGTCTCTTACAGGTGTGTTCCCTCAGCCACGGTTGTGTTCATGAGAGCCCTCATGGTCACCTACCTTGCTGCCCGACCCTGATCACAAAATATTTCTGTAAGGATCAACATGATCTCAGCTGCAGATGCCATAGTCTGATACTAGCTTTACAGAACATCCGACATAGATGTCAGGATGTAACAGCTAGCCATCCGATCAGTCTTCTCCCACTTCTCATAAGCCTGGATCTCCTGTTCGGTGGATCCATTATGAGGAGTGGGAGGGCAGGGTTCATGCAAGACAAACCTATAGTCGTCAGAAGTTAAAACAATATTGAGGTTCTGTTTTCATGTGATAAAGTTTGGTCCAGTAAGTTTAAGTTCCTTGAGAATTGCCGTTAGTGGATTCAATGATCCCATTATTAAATTCTGAGAAACAAAAGAGAAAATTATTTTAATATTTTTATCAAATTAGGGTCTTTCAACCTTTTAATTTAAAAAAGAATTATTGGCAGCCTGAATCCTTCGTGATTAAGTAGACCACGTAGTGTGGACGTCTACTAATCAACACTCGTCCGGACAGATATGCCAGTTTATTAATTTACTGTCAGAACCAAATATCATAATAAAAAACCACCTGCCCAGAGTCACATCAATTGATAGGCCACGTAGTGTGGACGTCTAACAATCAACGAACAAAGAACTACAAGGTTTTCCATTCCTTGATATAGGACATTCTAAGTAAATTAAATAGCCAATAAATTTTGATCCCCACAAATAAAAATAGTGACTCATTCAGGAAGATATTTTTATTCATGGGTTAAGTGTATAACCATTACTCTTAATTTGAAAAATACCGTGTCAAAGCCTCGGCGCCCTGCTGCTACCTTATGTTGCTGCCGCCGCCTCTTTCATCCCCTTTTGTCTTGTTTTTGATCTCCGTTTTTCGTGACACAATTATATCAAAGATTCAGAAAAATAGAATGAAATAATATATTACATTGCCAAAATCCTATACCCCACGTAGGAGGTGTACAATCAGTCTAATCTCGAAACCAAAATCGTCGAGATATATGATAACGATAACGATATAATTAAAACATTCATTCATCCAATCATACAACCGGATCGTAATGAATTATAGCTGCAAAATCGAGGTTAGTACAATAATTTTTCATGAATAATGCAATCGTGGCTCTGATACCATTGTTGGAGAGGGAGCCGCGCAGCGGAAAAAAATTAATTTTTAAATCGATATCGTGACCGTAAAAAATGACGTATGCGATTTTCATGAAAAACGAAAACTATAATAATTTTAATAGTTTAATACCTTTATGAAACTTGTCGATAAGTTTCTAGAAATCCCAAATACGTTGAAGACGACCTTGCAACCTTCCCACGTATGACCCGAATGCACTACGATGATCACGATGTGTGGGCACCAATTCCGATCGAAATGTTCTTCCTGCTTTGGTTTCTTCTCACACAATGATCTCCAAAAAGAAAAAATCATTGCCAAAGCGGAGAGGAAGCCGGTGGCTATACGGAAGAATTAGGGTTAAGTCTTTCTTAATTAGCCTCCTCTTGATATATATGAACATATCAAAAAATATATTAAACCCACCATCTACTAGGGCCGGCCACTTAGGGAGTAATCCCTAGATGCGCCAAATACCAAAACTGTCCCTCATTAATTTAATTTAATTTTTGAATGACCTCAGCGGAAAAATCGACATTCAAATTAAATTAAATAATTACCAAATTCAACAAAAAAAATATTTGTGCATATAATAGGTTACGTGAGGGATCACGAGTAAGTATAGGACTCGGGCTAACCGTACGAGAATATCAGATATCCCTAACTCTGTCCCCGAGCTAGGTCATTTCCCGTACGAACCAGAACTTATTCCACTAAAGGTCCAGACTGAACTCCTGGCCCTAACTCAAATTATGTCTTGAGTCTCCAATTATCAAATGCACTGAATTCTCCTTACGTTTAAGATATGGATTCCCGATAAACAAATTAGGTTACTAACAACCCGATTTAATTATCCTCTTCTTCTCGCAACCGCACCGCTTAACCTTTTGATATGTCAGATTCGAAGATCCACTGTACAGGTTTAGCATAATCAAACCTATAAGCAAAGCACACGAGGAGGAACTACTCAACCTAAAACGGATGTGGTTTCCATTAGCAGATTATCAATCATCGGACAAATAATACCAGTACCCAACTCATCGGTATTGTTGATCTCATGGAGAAAATCTCAACCATTGATGACTCAAAGTACTGTACATTATCTAAACACAATTAATCAATCACTTCGAGATTAAGAGTTCGTGCAATACATGATAATACGGGATGTGGATCAATTCATATAGTCAATATATAATCGATTATCCCGTTGATCCCGCTCAATACACTCCAAGTGTACTAACACATCGAGCTCGAACATCGAATTCAAAATCACAATTCGATCCGTTCGACCTAGTCAAGACCAGCTACTATAACGATGTACTACAATCGTACCAACGAAATGTCCGGGTCCATTACGATTGTGAGCCTACCTATATAATCTATCAGAACCTTTGACCCGATCTATCGTGCAGCACGCACCTCGTCAAATACTGGATAGAATATACGGACTATGCATTCATATATCACAAATATAAATATGAAGCCATAAATGCAAAATTATCTCAAATGTTTCTCATTAATATGCCAAGAATTCAGAATAAAATACATAAAAAGCAAGACTTTTCAGTGTACATCCCAACACCGTCACGCTGCTTGTACATACATGACTCATCTGGATTTTGATCAAAATCATAAGACTTAATGGCTTGATCAAACTGAATGTTCCAAGACCTTGATGCCTGCTTAAGTCCATAAATGGATCTCTTAAACTTACACAACATGTGTTCTTGTCCCTTTGCAATGAATCCATCTTGTTGTATCATATAGATACACTCATCAAGACTTTCATTAAGAAAAGCTGTCTTGACGTCTATTTGCCAAATTTCGTAATCGAAATAAGCGGTAATGGATAAGAGAATTCGGATAGACTTACGAATGGGTACCGACGAAAAGATTTTTTCATAATTGATCCATTCTTTCTGATTGAACCCTTTAGTAATAAGCCTAACTTTGAAGGTTTTAACCTTCCTGTTTGCTCCTTTCTTCCTCTTGTAGATCCACTTGCATCTAATGAGTTTTATCCCTTCGGGTGGTTCTACAAGTTTTCAGACCTGATTAGAATATATAGATTCTATTTCTAAATTCATAGTCATTTGCCAAATATCTGCATCTTTGTCTTAAAGTGCTTCATTGTAGTTACAAGCCTCGATATTCTTGTCAAATGACTCTCCCAAGAACATATACTGGTCAGGTTGATGAGCAACCCTCCTACTACGACGAGGCACTACTTGTGTTTGTGTACTAGCAGTAACACGCTATGTAGAATCAAATCATGTGCACCAGCACCCTATTCTTGATTTGCACCTATCCCGATAATTCTCCTACTACGACGAGATAATGAGATATCAGTGACTTGTTCTTCCGTTCTACTCGTATTTCTTTTCAATTATTCCAAAATAATATTGCTTCTGAGCATGTGATCCATAATATAATCATCTTCCAAGAATCGGGTATTGGTGCTAACAATGACCTTCTGATCATTAGAATTATAAAACAAGTCACTCTTCGTTCTCTTGGGATACCCTACAAAAAAATAGACTTCTGTCCTCGATTCTAACTTGCCCACGTTCTCTTTCAGCACATGTGCTGGATACCCCCAAATTCGAATGTGTTTCAGACTAGGCTTACTCCCGATCCCCAATTATGAGGGAGTAGAATGTACTGACTTAAAATGTACTAAGTTCAGAATGTAAGCCATTGTCTCTAAAGCAAGTCCCCAAATCGAATCGGGTAAACCTGATTAACTCATCATAGACCTTACCATTTCCATAAGAGTCATATTTTTTCTTTCTGCTTCACTATTCCACTACGGAGTGCCATGTGCAGTCAACTGGGATGTAGTCCTTAAACTCTCTAAAGAGGTATTTTCCACCACGATCGGATATAGTGAATTGATACTTTTACCCAGACGCTTCTTCGCCTCTACCTTTAATTCTTTGAATTTCTTAAAGCATTCAGATTTATGGTGCATCAGGTAAATGGATCCATACCTTGAGTAGTCATCAATGAAACTGATGAAGTACTCAAAGCCACCTCTAACTCGGATTGTTATAGGACCACACACATCAGAATGAATCAGTTCCAACGGTTCTTTAGCTCTATAGCCGTTGGTCAAAAAGGACCTCTTGGTCATTTTACCTTCTAAGAAAGATTCACAGACTGAAAGTACCTCCACTTTCAATGAACTCAAAAGTCCATTTGCTACCAGGTCTGTTTATCATTTTTAGAATAATATGACCCAAGTGTAAGTGTCAAAGAAACGTTTAGTTCATTAAAGAAGAAAACTTTCTTTTATATGGTAATATAGATGCATTATTTATTTCAGTCAGTGGCAGTATATGAGAGATTTGAAAAATAATATAAAGATCATCCATCAATGTACTAGAATAGATAACCCGTTTATTATCCTTAATAACCATAGAATTATTAAAATAAAACAAATATCCGTCTTTAGTCAATCCAAAAATGAAAGCTAAGTTTCTTCTAATGGCAGGTATATAAAGACGATATCTCAATATTAAAATCTGATCCCTACCAAAACTGAGAGTGGCATCTCCTACTGCAATTGTTGTTACCTTTGTATTATTGTCCATATGCAGGTAAATCTCTCCATCACTAAGTTGTCGGGTTTATTGGAATCTCTGCAATGAATTATATATATGATTATTGGCTCTCGTATCTACATAACAGGTACCGGTAGATAATACCGCTAAACATGTTTTCACAACCAGTGAACAGAAATTACCATATTTTTTTTACCTTATGAGAAATACTAGATATAGTTTTTTCCAGTGTCGAGTCTAGTTGTAGTGAAAACATCTGCCTTTTGACTTTTTCACACTAGTCCGCAGCCCACTAACTACCCTGAAAACTGTGTTTCCTTATTTCTGAACCTTTTTCTTCTTCATGCCTTTTGGCTCAAAGGAAGAACCTTTTTTCAAAAACAAACACATTTTCTGATAATGAAGGAATACCATTTGTAGTTAAAACTATATTCAATTTACATTTTCAGTCAACAAAATTTGGTCCCATTAGTTTGTTTTCTTTGAGTATTATAGCGAGTGGGTTAAAATCCATTTTAATCCTTAGAAACATATAATTAAAAATAATAATTAATTATGATGAACAAAATTTTAAATTTATTTTAATTTGGTTTGCTCTACCATTTTAAAATTAATTCGCCAGCAGTCTGGTAACTTGAGAATAGCACGCCTCGATGGAAGAACGTCTACTATCGTTCATAATACCAGACAGGTCAATTCTTTTAAATTTTACTATTTAGGCAGCTGACCATGCTAAGTAAAATTAAATAGCTAACATAACTTTAGTCTAGTATATAATAACAGTGACTCAGATGGAGAGAATACTATTATATACAGCTAAGTGCTAACCATCACCTAATCTTAAATTAATAGCTTTGTAATTACCCTTCAGATAGAGAAGTGATCCACACTAACAATTATTCAGAATTATCCCTAAAAGAGGTTTGTACTGGCGATACCGCAATTAATTTGTCCGTTGGGGAGGAAGGCCTTACTGCCGACACGTAGGGTTTAATAGCATTGCCTACAAGCTAGTAATAGAGACCGCGGGATTTATGTGTGAATATATTTTTTCTCAAACTTAGATTTAAAAAAAAGGGGTTATAAAAATTTGTATAATTAAAATAAATTTATTAATTTCAAAAAACACATGATCTGAAAGAATCAAACATTTTTCCATGTATACAGTTCCAAATATTCTGATTTATCAAACCATATTTTCGTATTTAAATGCGTAACAAATAAAATTTAATCAATGCACAATTTTTCCTATAACTTTTTAGTTAAGGTAATAATTAAAGGTATTTATTTTATTTTCCATTTCACATTTTAAAAAAAAATAATAATTTATGTCGATTAAATATTTTTTTATTTAATTAATTCAAAATCCTAAATTAATTTCAAAGTTATTCCAACATATACAATTTTTAAAAAAATCATCTTAAACGTTATATTTTGTAAAAAAATAAAATATCTAAAGTTTTATCACTTAATTAAAATTAATTAATTAAAAAATTTTAATTTTATTTTCTATTACAAAATATTTTAATTAAAATCAAAATTTTGAATTAATTAAATTAATAGGATAAATAAAA